>JAOWBU010000999.1:0-16955 GCA_026212405.1 Petrea volubilis
ACGAATACGAATCTTGTGTGACAGTTTTCTGTTAACAGTCAATTGTATGAATGAGTGGTTGTGATATAAAGGAAAATTTTCAATATTTTCTCCATATCTCAACCTTCAATTTTTTTTTTTAATTTGATAAAGGAAAATTATCCAAAAACAAAAAAAAACTGCCATATTTGGGTATATTGTGCTTGATCTACCATCTGAAGTACAAGCATCTCGGCGTCCTTGGGGCCTTTTAGTTGGGTGGTATTGGCTGTGTCTTGAAGGGATAGAGTCAGATATGTCTGAATCAACCTCTGAATATTCCTGTTATACATAGAAGACACTACTTGCTTCACCAGCCCAAGATTTTTGTCCGAGTGGTGTAAAAGTTTGTATCAGACATAACGGCCGTGCCTGAGGGAAGAAACTTCAATGCAATGTTACCATGTTTGATGCAATAAAAATCACTTACACTTTCAAACTTTTCCTTGTTGTTTCGCACACACATCTCAAGCTCCGATATCATTCCAGTACTATAATTATTTACCAATTCAAGGTACGGCTGCTTAGGCACAGAAAAGGAAAGGAAAATAAAGAAGTAAGGAGATATAGGATGAACAAAGATGACTGTAAGTTGAGGAAATAATGAAAACAAAATATACATCCAACACGCATGCACAAGCCCACATCTAAAGTCTCAATCTCAGGTGAAAATGAAAACAATGTGATACCTTCATCTAAAGCCCACATCTGAAGTACAAGCATCTCGGCGTCCTTGGGGCCTTTTAGTTGGGTGGTATTGGCAATGTCTTGAAGGGATAGAGTCAGATATGTCTGAATCAACCTCTGAATATTCTTTTTATACATAGAAGACACTACTTGCTTCACCAGCCCAAGATTTTTGTCCGAGTGGTGGAAAAGTTTGTATCAGACTTAACGGCCGTGCCTGAGGGAAGAAACTTCAATGCAATGTTACCATGTTTGATGCAATAAAAATAACTTACACTTTCAAACTTTTCCTTCTTGTTTCGCACACACATCTCAAGCTCCAATATCATTCCAGTACTATAATTATTTACCAATTCAAGGTACGGCTGCTTAGGCACAGAAAAGGAAAGGAAAATAAAGAAGTACGGAAGCAGTCGAACATTCAGTAAGTACTCTGGAAATGAACCAAAACATACATGCCCAAGATGAATGAGAGAAACCAGTACATATTTTTTGTATGCTTCGACAGCTATAGCACTGATTAGGGGCATTGGAGCAGTTACAACCTGAAAAACATAGCAACGAGAAAGCTCAGAAAAATTGAATTGCTAGATGTAGCGGCATAATAGCACAGCACAAAAAAAAGAATCTAACTTAAATTGCTAGTTACAAATAAACAGCATTAGTTTTACATACATTGTGCAGTAGCTCCAAAGCTTTCCCAAACTGCTTTTGCCCTATGCATATCATAACCCTAGATTTATGCCAAATATCAAACTGTCAGTAGAGAAAATTCCATTTCAGGACGATACTTCAATACGGGCAAAGCTGCCATACGGTGTCTTTGGACTCTAAGAGCCAGTGCAGTTCACCTCCAAAATAAGCAGACTCCATTTGAAGAGAATTATTTGGCAACCAAACTAATCATGCTTAAATATAATTCAAAACCAAATCCCAAAATCATAGCTCCAACACAAATGGTGAAAGAGTCACACTCAGACCTGGTTTTTCAGCATGGAATTGGGGTTTTAAGTGACCAAATCCAAGTCACAATCAATATACAAATTTGAGTAGAAATTGGATCTACCTGTACTCTTCCAAGATGTCAGGAGCAGATAAAATTTTTCTCAACAATCTAAACACCAGGGAACCAATTGTAACAGCATTGACTAATGACTACAAAACAATTCTCTAGTTGGTATTTTCAGAAACAAGAGAAGGAAAAGGAAAGTAAACAGAAATGGACTTTTCCATAAACAGAGTTATCAAATCAAATGCCAATAAGATCCAACTCGACATGAGTCAACTGAAAAGGAGATGTAGTGTTCAGAAAAGCTGAGACAACTTACCCATAATAACAATAGAGAAAAAGATCACGAGGCTGATCAACATCAAATATGTCATCCTCCAAAACTGAAAAACCTGCTTTATAGCATTTTGACAACCAACAGAGAAGAAGAAAGTCTGGGTGTAGAGGTGTTAACTTCTCAGAGGACATTTGAAGCTTCTGCAGAGCTGCAAATATTGGAGCCACACCTCGCATGGGGTCTTCAAGCAACATAACGTGGTCCTTGAACTTTCTACAAACAGATACGACTGCAAGCACCACCAAAATTTGGAAATAAGTAGACAACAGCCAAAAATATAAAACTGAATCAGATAAAGTTCATACATTTATCAGTTGCCATGTGGATTTGCTCAGCACTGCAAGCATTAAGAAACCTGGCCACAGAAAGCACGAGCTCTTTGGCTTGTTCTTTTGAGATCTGAGCAGATGTGCATGCCTTCCTGATCAGAACAATTTCCAAAAACTTAGTAGATAGATAAAGAAAAGAGATGCCAATAAAAAGATAGAAATTAATTCATATATCTAACTTATTCGGAAACTGCCTTACAAATTCAATTCACTCAATTAATTCAAATGAACAATTCATATAAAGCTAATCAGTAGAAAAATTAAGGAACGGCGACAGATCAGCAAATTACATGCTGATTGGCAAAATCCAAAGGATCATTCCAAGGATAACTAGGTTTGTGCCTTTCTTGATTGACAAACAAGCAATTCTAGGTAAATACTCATCACAAAAAAAAAAAAAAAATGCAATTCCAGGTAAGAATAATCTTACTATATCACTAAACTAAACTAACCAATATAAAATTAAAAATGTTGCCCGCTAATATGACCTGAACCATATCATGTTCTCTTGGTCCAAGTTGAAACGACCTATTGCTGACGTGATAGCCCAAAATGAATTCCACTTTTGAAAGCTACAGTACATTACCCATTTCCATACCCATCAGCTCAAATCTCATAAACTAAAGAATTCAAGCTTGTGGCGTACCAACTTTTCACTGAGCTCAATAGAGCGAGAAAGGACAGATCAATAAACATTCAAATCATCTAATCTTCCTAAAAAAACTGTGCCCAGTGACTCGAACTGATTTCAATAGAGTTCAATGACTTAATGATCAAATTGATAGTGATAACAAACAACGTACTACAAGACCTCCTAAGATGTTCCTCCAATACAGATCATTTGTGTCAAAATCAAACGCCTCAAACTGCGCCAAAATGGATCGCACACTCTGGATCAATCTTAACCCCTTTTCTAACAACAGAAAGTAAAACATCGAAACGTTTTGAAACAATATTCATACTATCATATCATTAAAAATTCAGCTGCAGCACTGAAACAAAATCCAAAATACACAAGTATTATCTTAATAAACAAGAAGAATACTCACAAAATGTAGAGTTAGCCAAGAGAATGTGTCGACGGATCGAGTTCGCTCAGTAGAGGAACGAGCCGAGACGACTCGGCGTGGAGCCAATCGACGGACTGTTTCAAGAAGCTTCGGAGCTGAGTCAACTCGGAGATGTCCCCTGACAATCCTTGGATTTGAGCCACTAGTGATTCCGCATTCAGATTCATCGCTTCAACCTTTTCGGTCTGTCTTTCTTCGCAGGATTTTGCCCAGCCGATTGAATGCGAAATTTGAAGAGAGAGAGAGAGAGACAGAGACAGAGACAGAGAGAGAGAGAGATGATCAGTTAGCGCGCGCGAAAAACAGGGAAGTTAAAATTGGGCCTATTTAAATTAAAATCAGATTTATTATGAAAAATAATTATTAATATTTTTTATCAAACAAATCTAAAAAAAATTGTATGCAAAAGAATACATAAAATTATTTTCAACTCAAAAAACAAATTTATCACTTTATCGTTTTAGCAGTCCATTAAATTAATTTATTTAATTAATAAATTTAATGATATTATTTTTCAATATCATTTCCTTTGAATTATTTAAATCAAATTTTACCAATTATGACTTTATTAATTTTTTTAAAAATATTTTCGTAAGTCATATGATATACAAATTTTCGAATTTATCAAATTTTAAGAAATATAATAGTTGAAAGAATTTTAGTTCTCGAAATTCAATGAACTACAACAAAAGATGAAAATCTTCATAAGTTACTCTAGATAAATTTTTTAAGTGAATCAATTTGTAACTTACTTTAAAAATGTTGGTATTTTTCAGAATTCAGATAAAGAACTTTTTTTAAATTAATTGGGCCATTTAAAATACCAGGGAGCTCTCTGAAAAAACAAAGGCCTCGAAGAGCTTCGAAAATCCACAGCAATGGCGGATTATCATTTTGTATACAAGGATCTCGAAGGAACCTCGACGCAGTGGGACGATATTCAGAGGAAACTAGGGAACCTCCCCGAGAAGCCACCGCCGTTCAAGCCGCCACCATTTGCGCGGGCGGAGGGCGAGGATTCTAAACCGAAAGACAAGGCTTGGATCGACAAGAAAACCGAGGAAGAGCTCGAAGATCTCGAAGATGATCTCGACGACGATCGATTCCTCGAAGAATACAGGTATTGATTGATTCCCCTTTCACTTCAATTCGTTAATTTGAGATTTTTGTTTCCGATTTCTGTTTATGGTTTAGCAATCGATTTGCTGGAGTAAATCTAAATGAGTTCGGAGAATTTTTAGTCTAGAAGAAGAATATATTTCCAGAAAATTATTTCTTAAGATCACAGGGTTGCAATTTCGAGCAGTGATTTTCGCATTTTGGTAGTCCTAGAATTGGTTTTAGTTGCAGCAAATTTATTTGATTCGATTGGATTTAAGTTGCCTGCAAGAGTAAAGGCGGAATTTGTATTCTAATCGAAAAGGAAATAGGGACATTTTTTAGCAAAGTTTGATCTTTGACGAAAAGGGATTGATCTTTTTCATGCCAACTTTACTCAGTTTCTTGAAGATAAAAGGATTTGAATCTGTGCTATATCATTTTAACTGAGACAAGTAATAAGGATGAATGCTCTTCCATTTTGATTGTGATAGGAAGAGGAGGTTGGCTGAGATGAAAGAAGCTGCCAAGATTGCAAAGTTTGGTTCACTCATTCCAATTTCAGGATCTGATTTTGTTCGTGAAGTCTCGCAAGCTCCTCAAGATGTTTGGGTTGTCGTGCTACTATATAAAGATGGGTAAACATTACAAGTTACAGATCAAAGCAATCACTGATTGTTCTTTCTTTGAGTTATAAGAATATGATATCAGTTTCATCTCTATTATCTTTTTTCTTTTTCTTTTTTTTCCGTTAAATAATATCAGTGCTGCATTTTGACAGATATCCGGAGTGCAGGCTGCTTTTAGAATGTTTGGACGATTTGGCTAAAAGATACCCTGCAACAAAGTTTGTCAAGATTATATCAACAGAATGTATTCCCAACTACCCTGACTGTAATCTTCCCACTATTCTGGTGTACAATAATCGCGCTGTCAAGGCAACTTACGTAGGCCTACACAGTTTTGGTCGAAGGTGCACTCCTGAAAGTATGTTATCTCTCTCTGTGATTTTAAGATTCTGAGCTTTCCTCTGTATCTAACAGTTAATAGTTTCCTAGTTATATAAATAACTGAGGGGTGTTAAGAAAGGGAAGGAAGATGGGCATTTAATTGAAGCAATACCAAAAGAAATAAAACAAGAGCAATAAGTGTCCCATTTTGAAAATTAAAAAATAATGGCTCACGAGAAGTATGAGTTTCCGTTGTGCATTTCTGGTCTTTATAGAGGCAATGCCAAATCTTTTCTTTCGTCCTTCAGTAATATTATTTTTCTTCTGTGTATATGGACTTTCACTTTACCTTGTATTATGTGTTCTAGACGAGTGATCTTATAGAACATCTTCAGTTAATCGTCAATCTTATTAGTAGTTCGTAAGCCTTCTTCCGTTTGTTGATATTTAGATATTGGGGTTAGTTTGAGCTTTTTAAGATTCAATATGTATGCTACCTGGTAAAGGAGGAAATGGAATGCTTAAAGTACCTTAATCCACTTAATAGAATGTTCCCACTTTCCTTTTGCCTTTCTCCGGTCTCTGTACTTCTGAGGAGATGTAATCGAATTTCATGTTTGTATTGTTAGGTGTTGCCTTAGTTCTATGTCAATCAGATCCCTTACTCAAGGATGGCCATGGAGAGCAGTCCCGAGAAGCTGTTCTCGATGGAGTGAGGAAGAAATTTGTGGAGAGGGTTGTACAAGATCACGAAGAAGATGATGATGGATCTTTGAGTGATTGATTTCCTTGTTATATTTGATAGCAAAAGTGATCTTTGCCTTTGAGAGAGAGATTGGACTCTCAAGTGCGTCTCGCCTGGAAATGTAGGTTAATGGCATGTTAGGCATCAGCAGCACATCTTTTTAAACTTTTGTCTGAACTTCATGTATATCGTGTGTGTGTGTGTGTGTGTGTCTCTCTCTCTCTCTCTCTCATGGCTTTATTGTGGAATCATTAGCTGTAACGTTTGTTTTCACTACCGGGAAATATATTCTGTAAACTTACGGTCCAGAAATTTGCTGGACTCCTAAATCTCTTGTATTTCACTTCATTCGGGTTTTGCAAGTTGTGATCAGTTTTCTTGCAATGGTGTCAATCCAAGTAAAAATAAATAGAATCCATTTTTCCACAAAAACTGGCTAAAACGCTTTACATTTAACACAACAATATAAACTTAGCACTGTTCTAAGTTTCCACTCCTAAAGTTACATAATAATTACATTCAAAAGCTTTCCAATAAGTACGAAATTCTAAGTTTCTGGTCCTAAAGCTGCAACTGTACCATCTCTATGCCCCTAGGCGAAGATTTAGCCTTGTAAAGATACAATGCCTGCTGCAATTTCGAAGTCTCTCGGAGAAGGATATCGCTGTAGGCACTGTCCTGCTGCGCACGTATGCAGTATAGTGTTTTCAGAACCTGTAAAATCAATTGCAGCATTGGAGGTAAATGTTATCATGTTAATATGAACAATCTCTGATGCAAATCGAACCGCCATTATCTTTTTGGTTCAATTTAGTACTTAAATCCACTAAACATGAATTTTCTTAAAAACAAAATGATTGGGTTGGAAAAAAACTGAAGAGTCCAATACCAGTATTTCATAGAATAGCCTTGCGCTTTCTTTCTTGGTTTTTCCGGTCAATAATGCTGACAAGTTCAACACTTGTTCCTCGTTCCGCCTCTTTTTAGCCAGGAACTTCCTCCTGAGATAGTTCCCCATCGCTCTGTTCAGGGGGGAGAGAGAGAGAGAGATCAAAATTGTCAATATAATTTGCAATATCAGCCATGAGAGAGGAGTTTTTCTATATACCTTGTTCTTGTTGAATAAGCCTCTGACTCTGGAAATTGAGTATTAATCAGAGAAAGCAGTAAAAGAAGTCAATAATGACAGTGAATAAGCACTCCTTTTCCAAAGAAGTAAACAAACATTAAGTGTCTACTTACCTTTTTCCTTGCTATCTCCATCAAATGAATTTGTTTCCTGATAAGAAAACATGTTAGCTGTAGCTATCTTCTTATGGCACTAAACCAAACAGATATTTTATAAAATAAGCTTCTAATAGTTCAAATATATACGTTTTTCACTCTCTTAACAGACAACATACCAAACAAACATAGACAATGGATGAATCCCTGTTGTAGCGAAATGGGTGTGGACCACACCAAGTAGACCTTGAGAGAGAGAGAAAATCCAATACCTCTCCAAACACGGTTTCCAAATCCAGTCCTTCGCTGGAGGAGATAGATTCCAATATATCTGAGTTAGCAACAGCTCCAGCACCGTGTGATCTCAGTGAGTTCAAACCAGTAACAGGTGTCACCGGAGCAATTGGAGTTTGTTCGCTGGGAGATCCAAAGGCTGGAATTTGTTCATGAACCCCATCAGGAGATCCCACAGCTGGAATTTGTTCATGAACCCGATCAGGCGATCCGACAGCTGGAATTTGCTCATGAACCCCATCAGGAATTTCGACGGCTGGAATTTGCTCATGAACTCGATCACAAGACCCAGAGGCTGGAATTTTTTCATGAACCCGATCTGGAGGTCTCACCCTTTCTCGACTGGCAGATGTTTCCACAGATTTTTCAACTGATAGTGAACGACTCGTATTATGTTGAAGAGAACCGAGAAACACTGAGATACCTGTTTACACCAGAGTATTTAAAAAGGTGGCAAATCTTAGCAGAACCCCCAAATGACAGTGTATACTCACCAGGAACCAACGGCTCAAGGATACTCTGAGGTAAATAGGCAAATTTATGAGACCTCCATGCTTGTAAAAGTGTACAAGGAGGTGACCTTCTTTTGCGCTTTAAATCACTTGGAGTTTCTTCTATCCAGTGTTTAAATACCCTAAAAATCAAAAGATAATTTACTGGTCAACTTTCCGAGTCTCAGAATCATGAGCAGAGACAGAGCAGATAGGGGATGGGATGGGGGCAATCACACTCTCCACCCCACACCCCGTAGATTTCTTATGATGCATGTAATAAGGGAGTAGTACCGAAAACATCAAAAGTACCATGGAAAGAAAAGTTCTGACTGCATACTTATTAGGCAACACTGTGATCACATCAAACAAAGGCCTCTTCTTCTCAATCCTTGCACGCTCTCTAGGGGCAGGTGTCTGAACATTCGTGACCTCCGGGGTACCACCAACACCTGCTGCTACAAAACAAAAATGTCATGAATAAAAGCATGCATGCCACAAAATACAACAAAATCTTACCATATAAGTTTCAAAAAGGCATGGAATACTATGTCACAGATAATGCGTAATTATGGTGACAAAAAGTTAAACTTTAACAAGGAAAACCAAATTTCTGACATAAGTGTACAAGTGAAATTGCAATTTGTGCCTTCTAAGAATCAGAGAAACAGGCTAGGCATACTGATAGAGCAACGAAAGATATTGGTCTCTTGCCGAGTCATGGTCACCAGCCCAACAATCATACACACACTTGGGGCAGATCAAGTTAGAGAAAAAAACAATGTTTCGACCAAAATCATATATCAGCCTGAAATGTCAGAATCACCTGGAAGCTTTACTTCTGGAGTGGAGGAAGCAAATTCTCCGGATTTCATGCTTTCTGGGGTAACCACCTCCAAAGATTTTATCTGCTTTGGGCCCACATGCTGCTCTTTATCAACTGATCTTGTTAACTCACATGGCTCATCCTCATGATCACTCCTCTGCAACCCCAGGCGTTCCACATGCTCTTCCCCAACTCCATGCTTTTTGTCATGCACCTCATCGTGGCCTTTCCTCTTTTCAGACTCTGTCAACATCTTGAAATCGGGGGTATGGGAATGTTCAAAGATAAGATCACTTCTGTGAATTGTCCCCAAATCACTTTCTTGAGGGGATGGAATAGTATTGGTAACACAATCCAACTCCATTTCTTGAATTGTAGAATCAGTCCTTGTATTGTCATTAGATGGCCTATACTTCATTTGTTCTTTTGCAGCTTCACCCAACACCAAGGGATCCAAACGGGCTTCTGAAGAAAACTGTGTTTCTTCACGAATTATGCCCAAACTTGGAAATGAATGAGTTCTGTTATTGGATGGACTCGCAACAGAATCAGGCGCAATAACATTAGTCGGCTCTTGAAAATTGGTCCTGGGATCCTCATTGGAAGGCCTATGATGCATTTGTTCTTCTTCAGCTTCATCCAACACCATGGGATCAAGACGATCTTCTAAAGAGAAACTGGTTCTTGCAAACAAGTACTGGCCCATACATTGGGGTGAGAACACGCTGGAACAAGACAATTCAATGGTCAGATATGACAAGGTTTAAAATTAGATATCAGGTGCCTTTTTTGGGGGGTGGGGAGAGAGGGGGGGGGGGAGGAGGGGGAGGGAGAGAGAGAAAGAGCTTGCATACATACTCTTTGAGTGGTGTGTGAGCTGTTGAGCAGGCTTCAGAGACCAGTAAATTCTCCTGCAGAAGTCACAGAGAATCCAAAATATCATTTTGTGAACACATTTTCAGCCAAACGATTTAGTGTTATTTCATTACTTCAGAGAATTAAAGAACTACCCCAAGCTTCTATTGTATATTCCTGATTAAGGAATATTCAAATGATATCGAGCCTCTGATTTATTTTTAAAATACAGTGAGGGGCTCCAAATAACAAGAAATATGATTTAGCAATATAATTAACCTTAAGGCCTGGAAGTAAACTCTGGAAAGCTATGAATTCTTGGCCTCGAGGGATATAAAGATTCCAAAACTGGACTTGGCAGGAAATAAACTTCATAACATACCAGGTTACACTCAGTAGTTGACACGAAACTCGCAACTATAGCTTAGATGGTAATTCGCCATAAAACCTTAGCTTTTTTCAAGACTAACAAACAACAAGAAAGAGCAATAATGGATGTCTGCACAAAGTAGCAAGTATCTACCATTGCTCTACATTTTATAGCTATCAAGGCGAACGGGAACCGACCGAAAACCCGAACCGCTTGACTGACCCCTTCATAGTCCATTCATTAGGGTTGGGGATGAATGAAACCAATCAGAAGTGCTCGCGCAAGCGAAGCCGGGAAACGGACCGCAGCACAACGACTAGGACTCGTGTCGGAGGAGTTTTGAGCGTGAGCTACCACTCATGCAGCGGCAAGGACCCGCAACTCTCAAAGGGGCCACCAACCGCCCGAATCACTGCTGCAAACCCTCCCTTTACTCTTTCACAAAATAATCCATCTTTTTCCGGTTTATTGGTTTTGTAATGAAAAGTATAGGGTTTTGTCACCTCTCCAACTATCTCCCCATTAGGCAGGATTTTAGTGGCCCAAGCGCTTATTTGTTGAGGAGAAACTAATCCAATTCGTAGCTGTTGATGTTTATACCGATCGAATCCTACTGAGAGGTCCACTAGAGATCAGAAATTGTTGAAGAAACAACAAGATCTTTCTTTTGTCCCTTCCAGGCGATCGGAAAATAAAGAACTGGTTAATATATTCAAGATAATTAAGCCAAATCTTTTATACTGTTATTCCTGTTTTGATTTATCTAAGCTAAAACAAAAGGAGAGGAAAAAATAAAAAAAAGACCAAATTATACATGTGTACCTTGTAGAGTGAGTCATGTGTAGCACCATCTTTCCGGCAATCATCTGACAAATAATGTAAGACCCAAATTATGCCAAACTGAACTTTTTAAAATAATGGCTGCAATATGGGAAAAACAATACCTGCACACATGATTTCTTCTTGCAACCCAACATTTTTGCTGCATATGCAAAGTTTCGAAAAAAAGAAGTGAAAAATATACCCTTGCAAAATTCCCGCATAAACGAACAACTTACAGAAAAACAAGAGAACAACAGAAATACACCCATAGAACAGAAGAACTGATAGAATATATCAAGCTCACCACACCAAATCTTCATCTTCCAATAGGTCCAGATCAAACGCATCGAGTTCAAATCTCTTGGGCAAACTGATAGAGTAATAATGAGTGAGCGATACTCCAGTTGGTGCATGTTTGCTTTTTTGTTTTCCAGTTGTAATGCTGCATAGTTTGTTCAGTATTGCATGACAATCATGAAATAGATACTCAACTTTCCTTGAGTAAATCCGCACAATGCCCAAAAGAAGGAAGGCTAGGATTCTATGCGTGACCACGTGAACTTCATCAGCAATAATCTTATCTGACAAGAAGCAATTATAAGATGCCTCGAATTGAAAACACAAAGCAAATGGGCTTAAGAAGACTTTGCTTTTGACATTTATATAGATATCAAATGGTTACTGTTGCAAAATAGAGTTCATTGGCTTGGCTTCTACGCAAAACAAGAAAGGAAAATTGAAAAAACACGAAAATGACAGTTTCATTCTTTGTCAATACTGCACACAGTTTGTCACCGCCATATTTCATACCATAGGCACAAGGTTGCATCCAGTTGACTGTCAAATGCTTTGGCTAAAAAAGGCACACCAATTATGGGTGAGCTTGTATGATTAATATGAAATGTTAGAAAAATATGTAGAACATTCAATCAGATTAATAAAAGAACTCACATGGACACAGACGCGAGCGCGCGCGCGCACACATATATATATGGGACAGATAGATGGAAGGCTAGAAAGGGCCTGCCCCTAAGAGTTTGGCGCGGGCACACACACACACGTTTCTACATATATGTTTGTAACTATGTATTTGTAAATTGTGTGTTTTGTGTATGTAAAATCATCACTTGTTCTAACAACTATATACTGTTGTTGTAACCCTCTTCCGCATCACCTCCATACATCATAGCATACAACAATCTGAAAAGTGAACTTCCCAAATTCATGCAAAATCATAAAATACCACGACATGGCCCGCTAAATCCCCAAATAAATTCTACAGGAGAATCTCGAAAAAACACCCAAAGCAGTCACAAAAGGGCAAGCAAAGCACAACTTTGAAATCAATAAAATGCTAAAATTTTTCAACAAAAAATGCGCTTAATTACAGCATTAACAAAAACCCATAACCTAATCCGTGTGAAAAAAAGCAAAAGAAATGGAAAACGATCGATCAGAACAAAAGGGCAACGATAAATCACATTTTCAACACAGAAGAACCAAAAAAAAAAAATCTCTAACTCGTCAACTTTCCAGAGAAAGAACAACGAGCAAAATATAAAGAGGAAAACGAAAGATGAACCAAGAGAGAATCGTTGAGAGACGGACCCACAGAAGAAGAAATGTTAGTCTGCTGGACTTGGTCTCTTTTTAGCCTCTTGTGGCAATGAGCGGCCATCCAAACGACGCCTAAGGCCCCCTTCTTCGACAGCAGTAACTGTGAGTAAAACATGCTATTTTCGCGGTTCTCTGTTCTTGCTTGTTCTCAAAAAACCTCAAGCTTTTGCTGCGCATCGATGTCTTCAATGTGAAATTCACAGAATAGGGTGCACGGCTACTGAGAGAAATGGAGGGGAAATAGGTGTGGGTGGGTGGGTGGGTGGGTGTGTGTGTGAGACAGAGAGAGAAGAAAAACGGTCGAACCCAGAGGTGTGCGCAATGGAAGAATCTTTTTTTTCATTGCTTAATTCGTACATATTATCAGAAACAATTAGTGTGTGTGTGTGTGTGTGTGTAATGACAGTTTTTCACCGCCTGAGTATCGGGTCAACATTTCTATTGATGATGGTTTTATTGCAATTGACAATTTTGGCCATCATTTTTTAACTCCTCTTCACTTTCCTTTTATGCATCTCTCTCCCTCTTATTGACTCCCGGAAACCTATTTCTCCCTAGGTTTGACAAAATAATTGATTTTTTTTATTTTGAAAATTATCAACACTGTATGATATTTTTTGTTGTTTAACCTAAACTCTCAATTTAGGCAAACTTTGGAAATTATTAATAGTTTTTTCTCATCATAATTGTCACTTCAGTCACCAAAAAATATAATTCGTCAAGTCTAATAAATTACTTAATCAATTTCGTAATTTCATTAACATTCACGAAATAATTTTATTTTCTATCACCTTAAATACTGTCATTTATAATCCAACAACACGATTTGAAAAAAAATGATTTCATGTATAAATTTTACATCTTGAATTTGATAAGATAACAAGAGTCGTATCTCAAAACTCTATTGTAAATACTAAAAAATACAACTCATAGTTAAATACCACCTTAATGAATAATGAATTTTATTAAATGTGAAGTACTTTATAGAAGATATTTGTAATTTTTAAAATCATACAAATTAATTTATAATCATGCTATAATTTAAGGAATATAAACTCAATTTGAGCTATAATAAAAGAATAAAGTTTGCCAATATAACAAAATAATTTGGATAATTAATATATAAACTCTCTAAGTGAAATTCCATTCGTTGATAGCGTCTAAATTCATATATGTAGGAAATATGATTTTTATAAATATCAAAAGGAAAAATTTTAATATTTCTTTTTACTATATCAGAATTTTGTCTTAAAAAAATGGAGCACTCCGAAATGCAACTGGGGCAAAAGTGTCCACCAAAATATTGCGCCAGCTCATTCTAACATCATTAGACCCCTCTAGAGTTGCAGCCTTGCAAGTTCAAACTTATCCCCTTGCTCAGAAGGGATGGTACAATCCAAAGGGCAAATATGGCTCCTGATCATTACGGAAAAAAAATTATTGATTCGGGTACAAAATTATAATAGTTGCCTATATATACTTTTTGTTTATAAAGCATTACTATCCTCTAATAATTATTTCCTGTATTTATCTGAATTTTTTTCTTTTTCTTTTGCTATTTCATCTCTTATTTTTTATTTCTCTTATATTTTTTTCTCTTTCCTCTCCTTCTTTTTCTCTCTCACTATTCTTTCTTATCCTTTTTAACATGATATATTATTATTATTATTTTTCTCTCCCTCTCCTATCATATATTTATCTTCAATATTTAGTTTATTTTATTTATTTATTTATTTATTAATAATAAAATTCAATTTATTTGTTAGTCTAATCCTATCATTAATTTGTAAATAACTTCAATTTTCCCGCTAAATTTGTGTAGATACTCTTCCCAAGTTGTGCCCTGCCCTGTCCCACGTGCCCTAACCAGTCCCACGCTCTCGCTTCCTCCACACCTACATTCTCTCCCTTCTTGCTCCCCGGCATTTGAAAAAAACACATAAACCCACCCTCTAACAAACCTAGTCTGAAATCATCCCACACTGTCTCTCTCCCTCTGCCCCCATATTCTCTGTCCTCCACCACATTCTCTCTCTTCCTCCTCTCTTGCATTTGAAATAAGCACAAACCCACCCTTTACTAAAACCACCAAGAATTATCTAAAATCAGCGTTCTCTCATGGCGATGGTAGCGAAGTCACCTCGAATAGTGAAATCATATCACATCCGCGCTCTCATGGCAGGTTCACGATTCGCGATTTCAGGAAGGTTTGAAGTTTTATGATCATGTATAAACTATCCGGCATTATCAATAGCTAACACTAGGATTTGTTGATTTTCATAGGGAAATGGATATATGTGTAATCGGTGATAAAACTTCACACCAAGCAACGTCGGCTCTGCGAGCCAATATTGACGTAAGACTACGTTATTTGATTATCTTGATTAAAATGAATATCATTCTTGGTTCTTGTTGATTTTGATTGAAATGAGTGAAGATAATGATTATCACTCTTGTTCTTGTTGATTGGAATAAGTGAAGACATTGTTGTTGATTGAAATGAATATCGTTCTTGTTCTTGTTTATTGAAATGAGCAAAGATTTATTATCATTCTTGTTCCCCCTAATTGAAATGAGTGAAGATTTATCAGTGAAGATTCATCGTCGTCCTTGTTGATTGAAATGAGTGAAGGTTTATTATCGCTCTTGTTCTTGTTTATTGAAATGAGCGAAGATTTATTATCGTGCTTGTTCCCCCTGATTGAAATCAGTGAAGATTTATCATCGTCCTTGTTGATTGAAATGAGTGAAGGTTTATTATCGTTCTTGTTCCCTCTGATTGAAATGAGTGAAGATTTATCATTATCCTTGTTGATTGAAATGAGTGAAGGTTTATTATCGTTCTTGTTCTTGTTGATTGAAATGAGCGATGATTTATTATACCTTATGTAAATCTGTTCTTGGTCTTGTTCTTGTTGTTCTTGTTCATGTAAATATGTTCTCTTGCAGTTCTTCACCAAGCCGTATGCCTTAGCCCACGCGGCATACTTCAGCAAATCCATTAATGATGAGGTTGTGGTAAATGACTACAAGTGTACGTTGTGTCCGGGTTTTGGAACTAGAAGTGCGAAAGTACTAAGTGAACATTATAACACAGCTCACTATTATCTATTTAAGAGACTCAAAAGAGGTAAGGACTACATTGTTTGCGGCTACGAAACACGCTTTGTAGGCAATAAAAAACAACAAAGCCAAGTACTTATGAATCATAAGAATGGAGCATGCCCCGTCCCAAAAGGGGAATCGAAGACTCAATACAAACTCCGTAGGGGAAAAGAATACAGGGATAAGAAAAAGACTGTTCATGACGGTGAAGTGGAGGCCGACATGCAGACTGACTTTAAGACTGCTAATGGCGTGGAAACCAACGCGGAGACTAATGATGGGGTGGAGACCGATGTGGAGACTGATGATGCGGTGGAGACCGACGTGGAGACTGATGATCACTACTCGAAAAAACGTAATTAGCCACGGATTTTAGCTACGAATTTTGCAAAAAATTCGTGGCCAAGAAGATTAGCCACGGAAAAATTCTGTGGCTAAAAGTGACGTAGCTAACCATGACCACGACTATTTAGCCACGGTCGCGGTTAGCCACGGTCAAGCCGTGGCCAACATTGGCCACTTTTACATTGAAATGGCCCGGTCGTGGCTAAGGGCCTCGGCCGGGCCGTGTCTAAGACGTGGCCCTTGGCCACGGCCGGGCCAAGACTCTATTCCATTACATGGATCGAAACCCAGACCCAGTCTCTCTTGGAATCCCTTGGCCACGGGCGGGCCATGGCTAATCCACATCCCTTGGCGATGGTCCGGCCGTGGCTAATTTTGGCAGAAATCAACAGAATTCTACTACTTTCGTTCCAAACCAATCTGCACCCTATTTTTCATATTGCTACTCAAAAAACACCAACATTCCAACAATACATCATTTTCTATCAATTATCAATTCAAAATGACGATCACGGATCGTCCATTAAAAAAATGCGTCATCAAATATTAAATCAAAATGACGATCACAGATCGTCCAATACCAAATAAATCATCAAATGTTACGTCAACATCAAATATACAGTCAAATATTGCTAATACATTACAAATTTAATACACAAATTGTTTGTCGTAATAAAAATTATTAAAATATCAAAAGTGTCCGTCTACTAGGGTTCAATACCATCATCATTCTCATCATCATCGTCGTGCTCGTCATCATATA
>JAOWBU010001000.1:0-16722 GCA_026212405.1 Petrea volubilis
ATTGTGGGACCCCCCAGAAAGGCGGCCGATACCATGTCGGTTATCTGCGGGGTTGACGATAATGGCGACGCGGAGTTTACCGGGAAGAGGTGTTTGGAGGCGTTGGCTTTGAGGAAGAGAGCTGAGGATGAGATGGGCCGAGGTGATTTTGCTCAGGCTTGTAGTTTGCTCTCACAGGTATAATAATTTAAGATACACTGTCTGCATTGTTTTTGTGTATAGTGATGTTTTCTGGTGTGAATATGGAAGCCTTGATGAGGTGGAAGAGAGAGTCGGTGATTGATATAATGGATTATATGATGTTTTAAGTGATTGAATATATGTTGTGATGGGTCTATAAATTCTGAATGGTATAGAACAAATCTTGCTTTTGATGCTTGTTGGGACTTGTATTGCAGTATTTGGTCTTTGTTGGTGAAGTTCTGATGCGAATGTTTGGCTGAGAAACAACCAATTGGATGCCGGAGTGCTGATTATTCGTCAATGCTATTTTGCAGGCTATAGATCTCAAACCATTTGGTGGTTTGCATGTAATATACAAGGACAGGTTTGTGGAGCTTTAACTTCATTCAGTTCCCAAATAAAGTCATTTAATATTCTCTATGATACATCCCAACACATGAGGATTTGGGACATCCACTACTGCCATGATCACTGTCAAGAATAGTTATTGCCATTGATTTACTTCTTTATTTTATTATATGCTTGGAGCTCTTTCCTTTACTCAAGGTTTAGTGCTTTAGGTGTGTCATTTAAGAGTAGGGTTCTCACCAGGTCGGCATCAAGGTTGGCAATGGGAGACTTAAATGGAGCAATTGAGGATGCTAAAGAGTCTTTGGCTCTGCCGTTACTATCCTGAGGCAAGTGCAACTGTTTGTAACATTGGTGGAAGGTGGAAACAGATTGTTCTTGAGCAGCCAACTTGTTGTTTACCTTTTCAACTTCTAATTCTCTTTTAAAAATGCGAAAAGTTAAAATTTCATAGGCTTTTTGATTGTGGTGTTTTTGTTATTACACTTTTTGATTATCTAATGCTTTTATTTCACTTAAAAGCAAAGAAAACTTCAACCTAGAAAATTTTTTCTTACGAAAGAAATTTCATCTTTGAATATACCATCAGAAATTAATTGAACGAATCCATGTGTCTCCTGAAGTTTTTTTAAAACTTTGCTTATATCCATTCCCCCACAAGAACAGCTACTGGCAGCATAAGACAGGAAGAAATTTGCTGTCTCAATTTTTGTCAACTTCACTACCTACCCAATTTGTATCATGTATGATGTCTTGCCTGAACCAAGATGTTGAAATGATTGATTCATCATATCTATATCTCATTATACATATTATATTATGCAATCTTTACATCGCATACTTTAAATCCAATGATCATCAATATTTACCCATTTCAAATTACAGGGTTATTATGTGAAGGTGATGTTTTAATGCTATGGATCAACTTCATGCAGCTGAGGAGTCCTATTCAATTGCTCTAGACTTAGACCCATCTATTCGCCGTTCCAAATCATTCAAGGTATTGTCATCATAATTCTTTTTCAAATTCCCACACCCCGGCCACTCCTCAAAACAAAAGTAGAAAGAAAAAATTCCAATAGGATTCTGTAATAGTCCTTCTCTATCGTGCTAATATCATGGCATTTAAGCTATGCCACTTGGTTTAGTCTGTGTTCTAACATGCTTGTTACCCATTTTCCCATTTCAGGCTAGAATTGCAAAGCTTCAAGAGAAGCTAGCTCCCACAAGTTTGAGTTGAGTTCTGCATTTGTGCTGGGGTTAGTTGTATTAAACAATTAATGGAACTAAAGGGTTGGTTTCTTCGTTCACTTGCTGCATTTCCCCTTTTCTTGGTTCAGTAGTTGTATTTGGTAAATCCCGCATGTGAACATACTTCTGTACATCTGCAGTTATCGTGGCACTAAATGTATAATTTAAGCATGAAAATAAAAGAGTTGAATTTCTTAGTATTTTCGAGCTGGATTAGTTTATTATGATATTCTTTATGGGAATAGATAATAAAGGAGCCCAAACACAGAACCTTTAGGGATTTGTTAATTAACGGACTCAACTGATGCTAGGAATACTATGAACTAATAATTATAGAGAAATATTTTCTTCTATTTCTGCCACAACATATCCGAGGTATCTTACTAATATAAGCCTATGTAAACTGTCTGGCACCAATTAAGATACCACCTTCATTTTCTGCATATATATTATCAGACTAGAGCAGAAATTGCTAATATTACACATATAATCAGCAAATATATGCATGCTACGTGTTTGCATCTTCAAATGTTTGGATGGAGTTGTTTTTTCCTTCTCTGCAGGTAGCAGAATTGAAGTGAGGGCCACAGAGAAACAAATCGAACTTCT
Organism: Petrea volubilis; assembly: GCA_026212405.1. NCBI lineage: Eukaryota > Viridiplantae > Streptophyta > Magnoliopsida > Lamiales > Verbenaceae > Petrea > Petrea volubilis. The sequence goes on from JAOWBU010001000.1 coordinate 2,392, forward strand.
TGACCTTACCCCACAACTTAGAAGAAGAAGTGCCTTTGCCTTCAACCCCATCATTTGAATTCTGATCACCAACCTTTTTCATATTGAAGCTAAAGCATTTAGTCAAACTGGCAGCACCACCACGTTCTTGGAAGCAGTCCTCCAAATTCACCTCTCCACTGCCCTCACCTTTCCCTACCCTAGCCTTACTCTTCTCTTCTTGTTTCACAAGTTTCTCATAGTACTCCTTATTCCTCTTCTCCAACCCGTAAATCTGTCCCTGAAGATCCTCAATCTTCCTACTTAGCATGCAGACCCTGTGATCCTCCCTCGTCTTCAACACACACCTAGCCAGCTCAGCAGCTTTCCTCTTCAAGAACACCGACTCAGACGCCAACCCTTGTTCTCCTCCACCAACGCCGACACTCTATACCCCAAAGTCGCATTATCATTGAGCAGAATCAGCCTTTCTGACTCCAGCACATCCAGCAGGTTCTTTTGCAGTTCCATTTTCCTTGAAGACTCAGCCCACCGCTTCTCCACCACGGTAAGTTCACTTAGAACGAGATCATACTCTACATTCTTCATGACTAAGTCTGCGATGACCATATCAGCATCCACCTCTTTGGCTTGCATGGCAGGTCTCGTTGGCGTCTGGAAAGATAGAGAACTCTCAGCATCAGAATCAATGACTTCTCCCGTGTCTTCACCTTCATCAAGCTCAGTGCTTTCATCAAATTTCAAGATTGGAACTGGGGAAGAGCATCGGCTGCTGCGACTCTGGTTTCGGCTGTTCTTGGCAAGCGACTGGCAATAACGGTCTGCCAGTGAGAGGTAGCCGTTGTACAAGTCATGGAGCAACACCAGCAGATGAGGACGCTCGTGGTAGTAAGTATTTGCCCTTGCGGCAAAACTGTCACCGCTGTTTTCTTTAGGTATTTTCCTTGTCAGCTTGTTCATCCTCTCATCCAAATCTGTTCAAAAACCCGAAAATTTAAATTGCATTTAATGAAGCTGGTGGCCGTTTTTCTGGGAGGAAGCATTTGAAAATTTTTGAAATTTAGAAACAGGTTTTTGAAATAGCTAATGTAAATGGTCAAGTGGACCCTTAAATCCATAACTACGCAACAGTTTGAGAAATTGGTCCCATCTTTTGAAGAAAAGATTTCATTTGAAATTTCAACATGACCTAGGTAATTTTGTTGTTGACCTAACTCAATAATGATGCGGTGCTGTGCATTGAGTCTGTCTGATAATCTTTGCAGGTTCATTTATGTTATAATTGCAAAGGAGAACAAAATTAATCCCGGCTCCGTTGATTAGGCAATCTGTGTCTACAACTGATTATGATTGTCGATACTTGGTACAGCTCCTGGTTAAGTTTCAACAAGAAGAAAGTAGAGACAAAGGGAAAATTGTTACACGGAACCGGTTTATGTACCAAACTGTCTTAACTTGTACCACAATTTCCGTATTTTCTTAAATGGATTAAGAATGGGGACCGATTTGGTACGTACGTGGGACCTAAAATCGTAGAAGAATCTTTCAGACAAGAGCAAGAAAGAGAGCAGTTTTAGCCAAGATTTTGGATTTGTGTATTCAAACAGAGCATCTGACACAGCAATGGGCACAATACATACATCGGGATTGGAATCAAATATCCAAAAATCCAAATCGGAATCAAATCATGTTGTTACCTGCAGCAGCAAAATTGACCAAAGGGTTTTTAAATTTTGAAACATGTTAAAAGGGGGCCGCGGTATGAATGGGGAATTGGTAAATACATAGAAAAAATGTGCTAAATCTGCAGGTTTTCTGAATGGAACCTTTTGGAAAGTGACCTATCATGAAGCTCTCTTGTTCACTCAATACACAAAAGTACCAATCATGGGCCCCACTCAACAAATCAAATTTCAAGAAAAATTGTGATCTTCTATACACTAGGTTAGGTTACTCTTGGAAAATTTCTTCTGAGAGTATATGTAGACTGACATGATGCTTTTCACAATGTTTTGAAATTTGAACATCACATAAAAAAAGGGGAGGTCTATCTAATAAAATTGTCTTTTTTGTTTTGAAATTTGAACTTAAATTACAAAAGGGTTTTTCTTTTTCTTTTTCCTTTTTTTCCCCCGGATAAAGATTTCAAAAAGGGCTTCATTAATAACATTAGCCAATTTAAATTTCAATTGTTCTTAACACCACCAAGTCTTTTGCTATTTTCCACCATAATGGACAATATATATCCTTGCCAAAACTACTAGCACTTCTTCTTCAAAGTCACCCGCTAGTGTGTGTGTGTGTGTGTGTGTTAATATAGTACATTTACATTACACAATACATGATAAAAAAACTATTTGTTGACAGTGTATAAACTAAGATTTTTACTTTCAGGAAAAAAAAAGAGAGTTGATTTCAAGAAAAAACACACAGACACACAGTGAGTGTGTAGGATGTTATTTTTACCAGCAATGGTGCAGAGAAGCCAGGATGGTTTATTGACGTTTCTTCTCCGACGTGACTGATGATTTGACGCCGCAACCACCGCCGCCGTGGCGGCCTCTCCACCACCACTCTTCTCAGCCTTTGCCACCATTTTACCAGACAGCCAAAAACCCTACACCCTACACCATTAAGTTCAAAGTCCACAGATAAAGCAATTAATTGTTGCATAATTTTCACATACGGGTACGAACATTAAAAACATTCAAGATAAATATACCAAAACTACAGTTCATTATCAATCAAAGGTAGACATTGCTATTAATGGTACCATCCCAAAGGACCAAGTAGGAGGTGTTGATATATATATATATATATATATATATATACATATGTGTGTGTGTGTGTGTGTGTGTCATGTATAATATGTAACAAGTACAAACAGCCATCACCACTAGCAAAAAATAACCAAAATAATCTCTTCAAAAAATAAATACACACGAAATGAATAATATTAATCGTAATCATTCCTTCACATTAATGACCTTTTTTTTTCTTTGTTCTCACTCTAAAGATAGCTGAGGGATCCGAGGTACTGGTTTCTCTTGTTTCTGGTTAAAACAGAAAACTAAGGAGAAAAACAAACAAAAACAAAAAACAAAACAAGCTGAAAACCCAAAGAAGAAAAAAAAATGCTGAATGAAAGGACAAAATGCAAATCAAGAATGAACTGAGAGTTTCAGAGAAGTAAAAAACAAAGACTATTAAGATCTTTGTACCTCTTGTTTTGGATGGAAATTCAGAAAACCCTCTTCAGTTGAGTCTCAGAAGAGAGAGAGAGAGAGAGAGAGATGTTTATATATATATATATATGTATATATGTATGTGTAGAGAGGGGGAGATAGAGATTACAGGGGATGAAGCATGAAGGTGCCGGGTGAGAGTAATAGAATAGAAAAGAGACAAGGGCCTGGAAGCGAGTTTAAGGAGGTGGTCTGATACACAGAAAGAAAACCCCGCTAAGAATGATTTGAGTGGTGGCCAATCAATGGGCGACACGTCGGCGTCACACCGTACAACATTTAATGCATCAGGCCTAAGGGGCCTAAGGTTCTTAGGAAATGGAACCAAGGAAAAAGTATAGAGTACTGCCCTTTTTTGTTCTACACACGGTAGATATATTCTCAAAATAATTCTTGACATGACATTATAGAAGAAAAACTACACCCTCAATTATTCAGTTTTTAAAAAAGGGTTTAACCTCAACTAGTAAAAAATTAATTATCTAATTTTCTTTTTAATTAAAAAAAAAAAGAATATTTAGGTCTAGTAAAAAAAGTAATTCATGCTCGTATTTTCGTATTCAACCACGAATATACGACATACAAAAACATTCATTACAAACTCTAATTCCATCAATACAATACTACTAAGGACCAAATATGACACATAAAAATCGACAATGGTGCAAAATACTTAGGTCGGGCGGCATATTAGCAATTGAATTATCTAATTGACAACAAATTTTTGGTTTTGATAAGTAATTGACAACTAGTTTTAACATACATTAATTGAAGGCTCATCATTTGAAATGGTGAAGGGTAAAAGTGAACAAGAAGAATAAAGGTGGGGTAAAAGTGAACATGATTACATTTACTTTTTTAATTTGTGGCAATTTAGACAGGACTCCCTATATTTACTTCAAAATTCGAACTCAATTCTCACCAAAAATACTTTTCACTCGGCTCTTTGACAAAGCTAAATTACTCATATGCCCTTAAGTTTATATTTAAATCCCTTCATTTTTCTCACACGTCCTCGTTTTTGGGTTGCTGGAGACAGAAAATTCTTTTATACGTCTTATTTAAATTCTGCATATATATATATATATATATATATATTAAATAGTTTAAATTTTGTCTTTTTAAATTCATTTGAAAAACTCAATATACAAAATATAAAATTATATAAATTATTTAATGCGTATAAAATATCAAAGGTGATCTTCGAATTGCTTGCATGCAATTCAAGACAAGTAAATGAATAACATGAAGTTTTCCATAAAAGTTGAAAATCCGTGTTATACTAATTCAGAAGTTGTGTACTTTTTTATTAGTTGGGAGGATGAAAAGCAATTAAAAATGTTAGCTAAGCTTTGAGATAAATATCGACGAGTTTCTTCTCCAAGTTTAATAACAATTGCATTTTGATTATTTGAATCTATGTATAACTATAAATTAGTGCCTTGGATTTTAGTTCAATTTCCTAGAGATAAGTTGCTTGTATAAAAAATGGACTGAATGACCATCAAGTGGCGTACTTTAGCGGTTTGGCATTATGGTAATTTAATCAAAGATCTTGTATTTGAATTTTGGAAATGCAACTGTCCTCGATAAGGAAAATCTTATGTTTTATTGATTCGATCGGACTCTCTAATCTGAATTTATTCAGTATTTGTTGGTGCATAACACCGAATGATTAATGATCATTAATGACAAGAATAAACAAACAACGGAAAAAAAAAAAAAAAAAAAAAAAAAAAAGGATTTCATGGCGAGGATATCTCATTGAAAAAGTCACAAGTGTCAGGTATTCTACAAAAGATGATTTTTGAAAGGCATTTTTCTATTGAGAGCTATACCAAAATCAAGGACTGCCAAGTTGATTTGCTAGTGTGGTTGGTTTAAAAAACTTGACGAATTTCAAGTCAAAATCGAACTAGATAGCGAGTGATATCTCACTTAATGAACACGAATGTCTAGGAAATATTCTTATATAGATCGAGTATTTGGATTTCATTCATACATTTAAGTTTTTAAATTCAATCATATATTCATGTATTTTATAAAAAAAAAAATTAATATATAATACATAATTAAATTTAAATTGAAGAACGTATACACTCGATTTATGAAAAGAAAAAAAAAATTCAACGTGTAATTGGGGGAGGGAGAAGGGACACAAATTAAACATATTACGGGCGTCTACTCCCAAAACACAATTTTCAATAAATAGAGATGTCTATAATACAAAGACTACTAATTTATTATTTTGTTTAAAAATGCGACGGATATTCAATCGACTTCCCGTAATAAAAATTGAAATATTACGAATGTCTATCTTTCAAAAATTAAAATAAAAAAATAAGGGAAAGAAAGATATACATCGATTAATAATGAATTACATTTTTTTTTAATCAATATAATGTGATTTAAGTATAATCAATATAAAGTAAGGTATGCGTTCATAATGGGTTGATTAATTGATTAATTAGAAGGTATACCTTCAATAATATTACTTTTAAAAATAATTATGTAAGTTAACATTATTATTATTATTATTTAAATTAATTTCTTTATAGATTAATATCACTAAACCAATCGCACTACCAATTAATTAATTAGTTTGTTACATGCCTAATCAATACTATTGTACCTTAAGGACTCTAAATAAATTTGTAATAAGTTAAAGCACTGAAGTGTTTTAACCATTAGAATTTAGGTCTTCCAACAAAACGATGTTGCATAAGAAGTATCTAAGTATGATTATATTTCCATCTTATAAGAAGTTCGGATTTTGTCTCAAAAGACTTTTCTTGGCACCTATTTTTAAGAATTTAAAAAAGGGGCAATTACACAAAATTATCCAGAGGTATGATTCAATTACAAATTAAACCCTCAATTTTTAAAAATTATCTAGATAATCCTGAGGTATGCATACTAAATTGCAATGTTAATGAAAATATGATAAAGACAAAAATGCCCTCAAATCTTTTACTATTGGAAAAAAGGTAAATCACACTAAACTATCATAAGGTATGACAAAATTATAAATTTAATCTTAAATTTTAGAAATTACCTATATAACCCTTAGGGTTTGCATACTAAGTTGTAATACTAACGGGAATTTGATAAAGACAAAATTCTTTCAAATCTTTTGTAAGGCGTGATGTTTTTTCATCAAAAATGACGTTCTTGGTAGTTTTTTTTTTTTTTTCATCAAGAATGATACTTAAAGTTATCATGTATGTGGTGTATTACGAAGATTAATTAACATATGTCTACTGTTTTGAAAAAATTTCAATTTTTCAATACGGATTTTAAGGTTTGCATCTTCCTTTTTTTCTTTTTTTTTGTTGATTGGTCATCAATGATTTTTTTTTTTCTTTTGTTAAGTTGGTATGAAATATTACAAACCCAATCTTATGCATTTCAAAATATTACAAAATAAATTTTGGATAATTTGCAAAATTTGGTCAAATTTGATAAGAGGGTAATATATGAAAAATATATTAATTTAACAATTTTCATTAAAAAACCTAGCAATAATAGACGGATAGTTACATATATATGACGTTTGCGTACCTCATTGTTATCTAGGTAATTTTCAAAAATTAAAGATTTTATTTGTAATTTGATCATACCTCATGATAATTGGGTGTAAGTATCCCTATAAAATATGTATCAATTAATTTAGATATTTTATAAAAGAAGTAGATGGGCCTGTATGAAAAGGATGCTAGAAATATTTTCAAAATTTTTGAAAAATAATTTTTAATAAATCATACCAATGTATCGAATTCTTTAGCTTTTGATGTCAAAGACTTAACAAACGGAGGCAAAAGGTTTTCAAAATCAGAATCAAAGTAATTCCTATATACTTATTAGTCCGTTTGAAATATAGACCGTGCTTATATTGTTAGTTTTTTTTTTTTTTTTTGTCTTAGCCATCTGATTTCGATTCATTGACTGGCTAATTTGGATCGGGTACTGCAGATGCCCATTATGAGGGCAACTCTCCCAACCCACTTACTACATTTATAATACCAAAATTCGAACTCTGAACATTATTTAAAGGATATAATGTCTCATCCCACTAAACCAACTTGTAATTGGTTATTATTAGTTATGATTGTTTGGTAATATAGACACAAATATCAAACTCCTATTGAAAATTTCAACCCAAGCCACTTGGCTGACATTGCATTGAAATTTAAATGGTTTCACACGTCCCCTACTTTTTAAGAATTTGCCCAGGGACTTGAATCTACAATTTCAGATGAATTTCAAATTCTAGTTTCATTTCAAATCCATTTGTACATTTACACTCTTACACTTGATGAGGTAGATTTTTGGTTAAGGCCACATTTTTGAGGAGAAGGTGATCTACGTGTTTGAGCATGAAGGATCTGACATGATGGGAATGTTGGTTTTGGTCCTCAATTTGTCAATAGATGAACACACGTGAGCTTAGCTGAAAGTGCCTATGCCCAACTGAGCGTATAATTCGAGAAGAGTAATAGTAAAGCATGTGTATAATGCATACTAGATAAGACTATCATAGGGTATTTATAGGTGAGAATTGGTATGAGCACCTGAAGATTAAGGCTGACGTGGAAGGTCTATTAAGATTGAGCTATGTGTGGTCCCCCTAATTTGATTCGAATCAGATATGTGTCAGAGAGTATTGTGCACTCGTGTACAGAAATGGGGGGACCATACGTACAAAGGCGGGCCATCTGGGTAGTTGGGATGTTAGAGCATCTTTCTCCTGCTCGAGGAGCCATATCGAGCAATGTGTATCGAAGAGAGCAAAGTCCTATTTGATGAGAGGCTTAGTTGGAGGAAACAATCTTGTTAAGGAGGGACAATACATATGCATATCATGAGGAGGCGACGAGTAAGGAGAGGCACAATTTTGAGAAGGCCATTAAGTCAATCATGAGAAGACAATAGTTGAGGAGAGACATAACTTCAAGGAGGCTATTAAGCCCATAATGATGAGACAACAATTGAGAAGGGACAACCTCCACCCATCATGAGGAGACAACAGTTGATGAGAGACATAGCTTCGAAAAAGTTATTAAACCCATCATAAGGAAAAGACAATTGAGAAATAAAATAGCATCTGCCCATTATAAGGAGACATCAATTGAGGAAGAGGAGGCCATTAAACCCAATGTTAGCTAGAACTTCTAAACACATGTCACCTTAGGAAAGGTTCACATAAGTTGACCGATGGTACTTATATCAACACTTAAAACACACACACTACACACGCACTTAATACATAGACACAAGCACACGCATAGAGTGATGATTCTAGGATTATTATTCAGTAGGGTCAAAATTTAGCTATCAATAAACAAAAAGAATAAAAAATCTTGTACCAAAAAACTATAAATGAACAAAAAATAAATACTAAAACATTAAAGTGCCTCATTTCAATTTTTTCATTTGAAAGTGTTTTTAAATCTCAAACGAGGTAGGTAACATACTACTCTCACCTAGACGAAAGAGTCTCTCGCGAAACTTTTCTTCGCCAACCCCAGAGGAGCTTCAATAAGTTTGAGAAGAATCAGATCTTTATGCAGTTATACGTTAAACCTTCAGCAGCTCCATCTCTGTTGATTTCAGCTCATGTTTCAGTTTCGATTCAACCCTTGGAGACGGTCAGGTGATCTGGAACATATATACACAATATATTTCCATTTTTTCCTGTGTTAGACTCACTCAACCAGTCCAGCAGTCGAGCTCTCTTTCTCCTCTCTGTCTCTCAACTCAGCCTTCTTCTACACTCGCTTTCCCGTCACTCCTGTATCCACAGGCAGCGGCGGCGGACTACACTAGCGTTGGTAGCACAGAGGCATCAGCGGACATTACCAGCGGACCACGGCAGTACAATCAAGCTCGCATCCCGAGGGAAATATTCCTCACAAGTTGGTCTGAAATAAAGTTATGCAAACTTAGCTGGAAAAAAGGTGCCCAACCACACTTTCTTACTTTTGTTCACATGCTCCGCACATTGTTGATTACGTGGTGACCCACTTAGTGGTTTACAAATAATTTTCTACTTGACAAGAGTGACACTAAAATCCTGTGTCACTGATAACATTCCCGTGAAAGTTCCGTGTCTGGCGCTACTGCCCTATGGGCACGTCAAAGCCGCCTGATGGTGGCGGCAATGATCTTGGACGGCCTCCCCTTGGCCGCTCCTATGCTGCTGCAGTCGGCAACCAGCCGGCGGACCCTTTCATGCCGGACGCCAGGGAACGAAAAAAAAATTTTGATACCTCCACGTTTACCCCCGTTGGCTCCGTGATGGATTTCCATGGTGAGCCTGCTGCAGTCTTTACCCATGATGATAGGGAAAAACTTTGCCAGCCGTTTCAATTCGTGTTGGTTGGGAAATTCTCACATGGTCATCCGTCTATTGGTGCTCTCCGATTTATTTTCGGGAAGATGAAGTTAAAGCGACAGTGCAGGTTGTTTTTCTTCGACGACACGCACCTATGCATCCATCTATACGACCATGATGACTATGCCAGGTTATTTATGCGAGAGCTTTGGCACTTTAATGGCTATCCTATGCGCGTCTTTAAGTGGGATCCAGATTTTGATCCCACTGTTGAATCGCCCATATTTCCTGTGTGGTTTAAGATTCACCATCTGCCGTTGCACCTGATTCCCGTTGAGGGCCTGTTCACGCTTGCAAGTTGTATTGGATCGCCGGTGAGGGTGGATGAGCCGACTGCAGATTGCTGGAGGCCTCGAATCTCTAGGGTTTGTGTGGAGATAGATGTAACTAAACCTGTGAAGAAGGCTATCTGGGTTAAGGATGGAGATCGTGTGTATCAGCAACCGATTGAATGCGAAGGAATACCTGAATATTGTCGCCGATGTCGTCGTCGGGGTCACACGACCAGAAATTGTTTCCATCCTCCCAGCGATGATGAAGCTGGCACGGCGCCTGACTTGCTGACCAAGGTTCCAAGTGATTTACGGACAAATGTGGATACTAATCGCCAGACATCCCGCTCGAGCGGCCCTGCACCAAGTCAGAACGTGGAACCTCAGGCAGCACAGGCTATCAATCCCAAAAATACCAATCAAATACCGCCTCCAGAAAATCACGAAACTCTCCATGATCCTACAGAGGTGCCTGTTTGGCGGGAAGTTACCCCAAAGCCGGATAAGGGCAAGCAGGTGATGGAGACTGCAAGTCCGTGTATGGAAGCGGAAGGCGCTGTTACAAATTTTAATAACAAGTTTGCTTGCCTTCGGGAGGAGGACTCAGAAGATGAAGATCAAGGGGATAATTCACAAATTGATGCGATTGTAGTGGGATCCCGGGAAGTTTCTGACGAAGCAGATAGTATACCCAGACAATTACAAATTGATGATGCTCAAGAAGAAGCACCTCAGATTGCCTTGAATCACACAAACTCCATTGCAGAAGGGAGCGACTCTCCTACACATGACCCGCCAATCATGACGACAGCGCTTTCGGATGTTCCTGATGGTCTTGGAAATCAGGTGCTACTCGTGCTTGGTAGGGATACTGATCCACATCGAAGTTTGGAAGATATGGAGGATGTTGCGAGAGCCAACGAAGAGGAGAGGCCTAGCTCCACGTCCAAGAAACGAAACCTGGGACTAATCAAGCCTCAACAGACGGTGAAAAAGGGGACTAAGAAGTCTACTGCAGACGCTCTTCCTCGGATCACGAGGAATAAAGCCAAGGGGAACGATTCTCAATCCCTCACCAATTAATGATTAATATACTTATTTGGAACTCGCGGGGCTTTGGAAGTGCCGCTAAACAACGGTATCTTGCTGATTTGAGGTATCGTCACAAGCTTTCTATTTTAGTTATTATTGAGCCTAAGATTTCTTTGAGTGAACGGTTTATGCTCAAGAAGCTGGGATTTGCGGGGGTTATTTCAAATCCCACTAATCACATATGGTGCTTTTTGACTCTTCTTTGATTGTGGATGTGTTAGTCAATGAGGCCCAAATCTTGCATGTAAAGGTTACTTCGGGCCTGATCCCTTCCCCTTTACTTTGCTCGTTTGTTTATGGTCGTCACACTCGCATTAAGCGCAAAGACTTATGGGAAATAATGCGTGGCATTGCTACCCCGGATCCATGGCTTATTGGTGGAGACTTTAATGTGGTGCAATCAGTGGATGAACGCAAGGGGTGTGGTCCCCCTCCTCTTGGTTCAATAGAGGACTTTGGAGATTGTATTGAGGGTTGTGGTCTCATTGACCCGGGCATAGAGGGTGGTCAGTTTACATGGACTCGAGGCAAACGTTGGGAGCGTTTGGATCGTGTTCTGGTATCGGTTGGTTGGATGGATTGGTTTCCGGACTTCAGGACTAGGCACTTGTCACGGCACACCTCAGATCACTGTCCGCTTCTTGTTATTCCGCCAGCCCCAGTGCAAAGGGGACCGGCTGCTTTTCGATTTCAGAAAATGTGGACCAAGCATCATGCTTTTTTTGAGGCGGCTAAGGCTAATTGGGCACTTCCGCTTGGATCTTTTGGGATGTGGAAACTCCAGCAGAAACTGGTCCGCATGAAGGGATTTCTCAAGTCTTGGAATAAGGAAGTCTTTGGTAATATTTTTGATAAAGTCGATGCTGCCACCCAACAGGTTCATCGGCTGGAGCGTGAGTATGATAATGATTCATCTCCTTCTAACTTAATGGCGCTAAATCTCTCAACAGCGAAGCTTAATCGGGTCCTAGCCATGGAGGAGGATTTCTGGAGGCAAAAGTCCTCATGTCGCTGGATTCAAGAGGGGGAACGGAACACCCAATTTTTCCATAATTTGGTTAAGCAACGCCGAGTTAAGAGCCGTATATTTGCTATACACGATGAGGGGCGAAAGATTGAGGATCCGTCGGAGATTCGGATCTCAGCCGCTAAGTTTTTGAGCATCTTCTTACTAAGGAAGATAGATGTTTGGGCAATATGGATTTCTCGCACGTTTCTCGAATGATTACCCCTGAGGATTCGGATGCGCTTTGTGTCCCACCTACGATGGAGGAAGTTCGACGGGCTATTTTCGACATCAGTTCTGATTCAGCCGCGGGTCCCGATGGGTTTTCCTCAGCCTTTTATCAAATTTGCTGGGACTTTATCGCCACTGATGTGTTTGACGCGGCGCGGGATTTTTTTGCCGGGACGCCCATGCCCCGGGCCTTCACTGCCACTACTATTGTCCTTATTCCTAAGAAGGAGGTGCCCAACACATGGGCTGATTACAGGCCTATCAGTCTGTGCAACGTGTCTAACAAGATTATGACCAAGCTTTTATACACTCGATTGGCGAATGTTCTTCCCAAGATTATTTCTCCTGCACAGTCTGGTTTTCTCTCGGGAAGGGCAATATCGGATAACATCCTATTAGCGCAAGAACTTGCCATCTCTATAAACAAGAAGGTGAACGGGGACCGTGTGATCTTTAAGCTCGACATGGCTAAGGCCTATGATAGGGTGCATTGGCCGTTTCTTGTTTCCATGCTCATACAGATTGGTTTTCCGACTCGTTGGATTCATCTTGTGCGAAATTCGATAGAGAATTGTTGGTTCTCGGTCTTAATTAATGGTGAAGGAGCTGGTTTTTTCCATTCCTCTCGTGGTTTACGCCAGGGCGATCCTTTGTCTCCGGCATTATTTATTTTAGCTGCTGAATGGCTTTCTCAAGGACTTGATCATCTTTTTCAATCGCATGTTAAGATGCGCTATATTGCTCATAATCCTGTGGTTATTTCGCACCTGGCTTATGCGGATGACGTGATTATTTTTGCTTCTGCTCGTGCCACTTGCATTCGAAAGCTTATGAATTTCCTACGCAACTATGAACAGATCTCGGGACAACTTATTAGCGTGGCGAAGAGCACTTTTATCCCATCTAATAGGTGCTCAGAAGGAAAGGTGAGACGTATCCAGCGAATGACGGGATTCTATCGGACGGATTTCCCTCTCAAGTATTTAGGAGCACCTCTCTATTCAGGTCGTAAGAGGATTAGCTTATTTGCGCCATTGATTGATAGCATTCGAGCTAAGATCCTTGGGTGGGAAAAATCTTCGTTGAACTATGGAGGCCGCCTGACACTGATCAAGAGCGTCCTTGCTTCAATCCCTCTCTATATTGTTCAGATCTTAAAGCCTCCTAGGAGTGTTATTCAAAAGATTGAAAAGTTGTTCAATCGATTTCTTTGGGGATCTTATGGCGGGCAACGGCGTATTCACTGGTGTTCATGGGAGGAAGGTATGCTACCCTATAGAGGAGGGGGGTTTGGGCGTGCGCGCTTTGGATGACGTGATTAATAGCTTTACTTGTAAGCTTTGGTGGAAATTCCGGCAGGGCAAGTCCCTTTGGGCACGATACTTGCATGCTAAATATGTCAAAGACCGACATCCGGCGGATGTGCAGGAAACACGGAATGACTCTGCTACATGGAAGCGGATGTGCAGAGGACGCGCTTGGATTGAACCTGATTTGCGCTGGACGATTGGCAACGGTGCTCCATTCTTTTGGCATGATATCTGGTTGACTAATGCCCCTCTGAAACAATAGTCTCAAAGGAGCACTACCCGTTAGAAAGAGTTTCCTTTTTCTCTCTAATGGTGCGTGGGACAGATCCCGGCTGGAACAAGTGCTACCCTCAGACTTAGTCCCGCACGTGATGGGAATCCCAATCGACTCTTATACGAGTGATGGCCTTGTTTGGGCTAGGGGACTGCACGGACAGTTTGCAACAAAACAGGCATGGGAGCAGGTGCGTCGTTCTCCCGGGCAGTCAGCTCACTCTTTGCGAGCCTCTGTCGAGGAACGTCTTGCCCCAACATTTCTGTTTTCTTATGGAGGCTTCTTAGAGGCTGGATTCCAGGGATTTACGTATAAAAAGCAAAGGGTATTCAACTCGCCTCCAAATGTTATTGCTGCGTCAACGAAGAGAGCTTCGCCCACTTATTCTTTACTAGTCCTAAAGCTCATCGGATTTGGAATTTCTTTGCCCAATTACTCCGGTTTCACTTCCAGACACAACTCAGATACATCTCTGGCTTCAGGTCTTGGCGAGGTACATACAAAGGTGATCATATGAGGACCTTGGTT
>JAOWBU010001001.1:0-16578 GCA_026212405.1 Petrea volubilis
TCATCCACCAACTCCTCCTCTCTATCAGCTTTTGCATCTGATTTTTCTTGTTCAGGCTCATCTGTTTCATCTTCAACCTTATTGTCTTCTGGCTCATCTTCTTCATGCTTATTTTCTTCTACTTCTTCTCCAGTTTCTTCCTCCTCTTCTTCGGCTGGTTCACCATGCTTCTGATTCTTAGAAGTTGTTTTCTCCACTCGGGGACGGAGATATTTCCTTCCAAGTTTTATAATTTCATCACTGCTTACTTCTTGAAGTAAGCCTCTAGCATCGCTTTCATCAAATTCTTTCTTCTTGTCATGGGAATGTTTGACTTGGTATATCAACCAAAAACAAACAGCAAGCAACAAACAAATTTGCAGAACATACTTGACCTTGATCCCTTTGGATCTCTGGTTCCTACTGGGGGACAGTCTGTACATAATTATCTACCCAATGTGTTTTCTTCACGTAGTCTCCTTTTTCACTGCTAATTGGAATATAACCTGTCATTTAACACAAGACAACATAATAATAAGCTAATAAAATCCAACATTAAATAGAAATGAAACAGTTACGGACTCAGTTGATAAAGTTTTTACAAAATAAGAACAGCATTTCTAAACAATGTTTTTTATCTTAAAAGAATTAAATCAACATATTCATGGTGTTGCAAATGTCAACAGGACAGCTTTCAGCGACTAACTAACTACATTTTTCTTACAGTTCCATGCCCAACAAACATGGTCTCATTATATATGTGGGGCCATTCCTGAAAAATTTTGCGTTTTTACTTCAACCATTTTATCCTCCAACTACAAAGCCAACATTCCTCAGGATATAGAGACCATTTATAAGTAATTTATTGTCTGTAACCTATCTCTCAACTCCTACACTCACACTCCAAAGTAATGTGATTTTGTCTCTTGAATGTCCAATTCATCAACCAACTCTTTCTCTCTCTCTGTCTCTCTCTTGTTTATTTCTTTTAAACCAATACAGCTCGTATCACATCAATAAAATTTTCACTGCTCATGGTTATTTCAGCAGTTATCATTAGTCAGAACATAGAGACTGTTAGTCAAGCAATTTATTATTTGAAACCTCTCTCTCTTTCATTTACAGCATAGTTATCTAGGTTCCCACGGTGAGCCAGAGAACAGAATATTCCTGAGTTACTAGAGCTAGATAATTCCCCAAAAAATTTATCAGAATACTAATTTAAGAAATAATTACAAGATAAGCCCAAAAAGATATAAAGAAAGGAGAAAAAGGAAAAATAGAGATCCTCTATAGCCAATCTCTCTTCCAGTCTCCACTACTTGTAGCCCTCGATTTCCTTATTTATGGTGTCCATTTACATTATTCATCACTATTAAGAGAGCAACAGATTGCTCAAAACAAGGATAAATTTATGCAACCGAAAAAAACAAAGCCATCCGACCAAGAGTCACCATGTGAAAGGACCAAGCTCAAGCTACTATAATGGCCAAAAATTGCAAACTACAACAATTAACAAGATGAGTCATCACCAGAAAAGCTAGACCATCCTTAAGTGAGGATGTAATGGACTAAGTTCCAAACATGGACTGAAATTCCGAATTCAGCAGCACCATTTGATTTCTCAAGAAGTAACGGAAAGGAGTGTTTCGATCATGAAAAGTATTCTCAGGGTAATGATATTTACCGTGGTTCCAAAAGAATCAGCTGAATAAGAAAATCCTAAAATAAATATTTCTTAATAGTTTTACACAACCAATCCACAATTACATTCACAAATATATTCTAAACATATCCTGAGAATGGGAAGTCCCTGAATTTTTACATAGTTACATCATTCTTTCCTGGTTAAACCAGGGTCACAGAGGGGCCAAGGATCTTCCTCTCAACAGTGTTTTTGGTTTATCGGTGTTGGGTGCCTGAGGGTGGGTGGATGGTCTCACTGTATAAAATACAATCGAAGGTTTACGCATATGGTCTATATCCAATTTGAACAACTAGAACCACAAAACGGCTCTGCTAACAAGAGGAAACCAGACGTTTATCAATTAACACAAGTAGCAGCAACAAAATTATACAAGCAACCAAAATAAGGAGCCAAACTGCAAACTAAGAGGCACAAAGGTAAAGCAGACAAATTCTCTTTTAAAGAACTTCTAAGGAACTTGAGAATTTGCTTGCAGCTTTTCTCATCTGCGCACGTGAAACGGGCCTATTACATAGAGATAAACCCAATGCAATCCTTGATCACCTTAATCGCTCCTGACTCCTTTCCTTCTATATGCAAGCACTAGGTTTCATCTATTTCACAGATCCTACAGATTTCATTGACTGAACAAAGAGAAACTGCAGGTCTTGCAATTCCCTTCTAAGCATTTAGCTAATGACAGGAATGCAGTAAGAGATTAAAATACCCTCATCCAAAGTAATAAATGCCGAATATGTTTGGATTGATCAATATTATCCTTAAACAATTCCAAATAATTTCAACTGGAGGGCCCTCTTCAGCACTTAATCATCTTAATCCACAATAAATTTCCACTTTATATGATGGGAAACCCCACGAGAAAGTAAATTTCGACATTAATTAGAGCATAAAAGCGTAAAAGATCGAATCCAGAGACAAGCAAATGGCGAAAACTACGCAAACCTCAAACATTGATTTCACTACTCAAACCAATTTCCAAGGTTAAACCCCAAGAATCGAGGTCAAAAAATCGAATCTTCACACTTCACACGAAAAACCCATCAAAGAAACAGTTCATTAGAAGCAATAATCAAAATGCACAAGGTTCACGACTTCATGATTCCACTCAAGCACTCACAATCCAACCCAACTACAAAAATCACTCAATCGCGAATAAAAACTCAAGAAATATTTCACGAATGGAACAAGAAAACAATGAGGGATATAGGGAAAATGGAATATAGAGAAAAAAAAAAAAGAGACATACCCTTGAGAGTTGAGAAGACAAGAGCGGACCTGAGCAAATGGGACGAGGGATGACTGAAAACTAGCAGCAGCAGAGTCACTAGGAAGTGGTAAAACAATGGAAATAGAAAGAAAAAAAAAAAAAACAGGAAATTTATGGGTTGTTGAGAGTAGAAGGTACGTGAGAGAGGCGCTTGTCCCGGATCAATTTACTCAAAATGCTTTAATTACTGTTGGTGGGGGTTGGGGGCCGGGGGTACGAGACTGGGCCGCGGGCCTTGACAGCTCTTGTCCCCTCTCTCTCTCTCCCTCCCCCTCCCCTACAAACATCGATTCCTTCCCCCGCCCTTTTTTTTTTTCTTTTTTTTTTTTTTCTGATAATTGCTGCCCCCTTTTTCTTTTATTATTATTAAGGCACTCGAGATTAGGAGTGTGCATTCGGCCGGTACGGTACGTACCGTACCGAAAATTCGGTAAACCGAAATTTCGGTACGCCAAAAAAGCGTACCGAATACCGAACCGAAATTTTCGGTTCGGTTAGGTTCGTACCGAAATTTTTTTCGGTACGGTACGGTAACCGACCGAAATACCGAATTGTTTTTAAAAAATATTCAAAATGACAAGTTTTAACATAAAATTGAAATATCCATCAATATTAATATAATTCCAACAAATTAAAGACTAACATGAAAGAAAATATTAAATGTTAATCAAATCTACTCCAACATAAAACAAAATATTAAAATCTTCATCAAATTTACTCCAACATAAAACAATCGAAATTCACACAATCAAAATCCAACAATACGTGTTAAGAAAACGTGTTTCTACTCTTTAATTATTGAGAAAACGTGTTATGTTAAAACTTATTAATTATATATATAATAATATAAATATAAATTTAATATATATAAATATTAATTCGGTATTCGGTTCGGTACGGTATACCGAACCTCAATACCGAAACCGAACCGAATACCGAAATTTAAAAAAAAATTATACCGAATACCGAACCGAAATTTTGGTTCGGTATTCGGTATGTACCGAAATTTCGGTTTCGGTACGGTTCGGCCGGTTTACCGAACTGTGCACACCCCTACTCGAGATAACTAATAATTAGAATTTAATTTATATAAATTTAAAAATTGCAAATATTTTAAATTATATATCAACTTAATAAATTTTATTTTTTATTAAAATGAAACATAATTATCGGTTGTATTTCTATTATTTTTTTTGTGGAATTTTGAAATTATTATATGATCTTGACTATAGTGGGGGCATTAAATTACAAATATTTAATGTCTAATGATGGTTGTAATGACACAAACTGAAATTATGTTATAAAAGTTGGTAAAATAACAAAATTAATTGAAGAATTTTGTAAGGCTTGATGAAGCACATCTTTTGGTGGATGAATTAACTATTATAGCCACATGAAAATTGTATTTTTGACATTTCTATAATATTTACATGAAAGTCTTAAAATCTCAATGTGGTATTTGTAATTTTTAAAACAAGAGTGACTATTTTATAATTATAATATACGTTAAGATGTGTAAACATAATTGACCTACTTATTATTATTATAGAATATAGGGTGACAGAGGTTAAAACTTTAAGGAAAAAGTCATTTGGATGGGCTTAAACAAAATATTTTTTTTAGTGGAATATTTTTTAAGTAAAATAATTTTGTATTTAAATGTTGTAATTAAGAGCCCGTGTGGATAGGTTTAAAAAGTGTCTCTTGACCAATACTTTTTACAGTAGAGTTTTTTTTTTTTTAAAAGTCAGTCCAAACATAATTTTTTTGTTTAGAAGTGTTTTTTTTTCAAAAATAAGTACTTTTCCACTAAAAAAATTCATCCAAATGTATTGTACAAATGTTTTGTTTTAAGTTATTTTTGAAAATTTCTAAAAAAGAATCGACCTGATTTTTTTTTTTTTTTTTGCCAAAAAAAATACTTTTCTTATAAAAAGAGCTATATATTCAAACGGGCTCAAAATTTGAGATCAATAAATTTTGAATTCAAGTACCATTAAAATTTGTGTATTAATTCAAATATTTGTAAATTAAAGATTTCTTTTGATTTAGAATTATCAATCACACAATTCTTAATTAATGATTGCAAATATTATGTATAGGATATGGATCTTGTAATTTTTTTTTAAAGAAAACTCATAAATCATTTATTTTTCCAATCCCCGTTTTTGTCTTTATTATGCTATACGTGGTTGTCCAAATGTTGTTTGTATCCTTATATTCTCAACGCTGAGTTGTTCTCCAATCTACAATTTTTGATTGCAGCACAAATAATTTAATAGGACCAAAATAGTGATTTGTCAAATTTTGGTTTTGATTTTTTTTCTTTCTGAGAATAAATCTTTATTTGAGTGACTTTCCAATTCTTGTTGGTCTTCTAATAAGAATAAATTGATATTGGAGTGATTATTCAATGTTTGTGTTCCTCTAAGAACAAATTTATATGAGAAAACTTCGATTTTCGTTTTTTATAATTACACCTATTTTGATTTTGGTTCCTTGTGTTAACGCACTATCACATTTGATCCATCATGTTATATTTTTTTATTTAATGTCATCATTCCGTTAAATTTTCTGTTCAAAGCTAATAAATTAGTTACATTTTGCCCCTCAATTTGTTAGCTTTGAACAGAAAATTTAACGGGGAGGATGACATTAGATAAAAAAAATATAACGTGAGGGACTAATTTGATAACATGTAAATATGAAGGACTAAAATCGAAATAAGTGTAAATGAAAGGGATGAAAAGTAAAATTTTCTCGATCGATATTTTATGTAGCAAGGGGGTACATACATTTATAATCTATATAAATCTACATATAACAAATTGAAGGTTAGTAATATAATAATATTAAATGATTCTAGTGCTCTTTTTCCAAATTCTCGAGTTTAACAATTTTGAAAACGAGTTTTAACATAAATAAATGCAAGTTGATGTTTAATTAGGGTGTATTGAATTTAGTTTAGACAAAAATTTATGTTAGATTCGATCTGAATTAAATGCGAGCTCGTCTAGATAAGATCGACGCATGCTATGGTTATTACTGGATTTGACAAAGACAAAATATTATGTCAAAAAAATTGATTTTGACATCGCAAATAATTTGAGAATACATATATATATATGGTGACCCCTACAGTGTAACTTACACGTAGTCATCGATGACGATTTTCAGTTCCAACGAGGCATTGTTTGAACATTGGGGTTTGGAATGTTCTACTATAGTCACTCGTATTTTTAAATTCATGGTATTTTATTTTGTAGAATATGATGTGTCAGATTGTGATTTCCCCACATTTAAATTAATAAAAATATGGAAATGCTCTTGGATACGGAAGAAATCACGCGAGATAAACTTATAATCTTACCACTGTTCAAATATTTGATTGATTAAAACTTGAGGGTTTGAACTTTTTGAGTGCCACGAAACGTGGGTGTCGGTCAATTCGCTAGTATTTTTTTTTATTTGATAATTAATTGTGATTGTTGAATAAAAGTTTATAATCTATTTTCCAATAGTTTTTCACTTTTTTGTGGTAGATAATTAATAATGATTTTGATGTGGGTCTGATTCAGCGGAGTTCAAAATTAAGAAGATGAAGGATCTAAAGAAGGTTGAAGTGCATGAGAAAAAGGAAAAAAACCTTTTGTCCTGCAAAATGGAGCACAAGTGGGCAAACTAAAAGTGGTTCCAGTTAAGATCTTCAGATGTTTAAGTTAATAATATTGAGTGGGTATTAAATGCTACAAAATATCTGACATGGTTGGTTTACATGCACCAAAAGCTTAGTTCTCCCTCATTTAATGTGGGGCTCAACTTGCAAATGTGGATCTTGTTAAATATTTCTTGATACGGTTGAGGTTATCTCAAGAGGAGACTCGAGCTAGTCGTAGATCTTTACTATCATGCCCTGGAGGTGTCTCGAGGAACCATCCTTCGAGGGTAGAGTTGTGGGTGTTTCTTATAAAGTGGTTGGCTATAGGGGCTCAGAAGCTTTTATATCTAAATAATTACCTTCGAGGTTGGGCTTGGGAGCGTCCCTTGAGGGAGCTTTTCGAGCAACGGTGATCCATATAATTTTTATTTTATCTTCGATATTTAGCCACGTGATGTGGTTCAAAATATGTTAGCTCAAATTGATATAAAAAAATATTTTTCATTTAAAATTATTTATGTAATTAATTGACACGTAATAAGTTACTTTTTCTCAAAAGAAAATTAAATTTACAAGTGAATAAGCTGAATTGTTTCAGATGAAGTGCACCTTCTCCCCACATAGCTTTGTTACACCTGATCCCCCTCTCTAACAATGAGAAGTACATGATCACAATCAGTTCCTAACTATACGATGGAATAAAAGAGAAAAAGAACCACAAGTCACATAAAGATATCGAATCAGGTCACACCGGTACACAATATTAATAAAAGGTTATTGTGACAACGACGACGACAACAACAACAACAACAACAACAACAATAATAATAAGAAGAAGAAGTCCATACTGTCCAAGCAGCACACGTCTGCTTTTTCAACATTCAACCTAGTCTCATTTGGAAACCTGCAAAATATAAATATAGTATTATAGTTCGTTGGATGAGATGCCTTCTTTATCCATTGTTGTCTAAATAAATATTATCCTATTGTCTTTCAATATTTGCACCTGAAAATTCCTCCTCCTGATTGGGGTTCAAATTGATGGGATCTGAAATCAAGCAACATAGCCTAATTCTTTTGGAATTTGGAGGACCTAAAAGCACAATAAACATTTAGGATTGACCTTAGTGAAAACCCTCCAACAATTTCAAATCAAATACAGTAATAAACCTATGTTTAGGAGAAATTTGGAAAAGATCTAAAACGCGTGTAGTAATTCTACTACTGAAGTGCACTATTTATAGTGGTAAATTGATTAGTAGTGCATTTTCGGCCTAGAGAGTCGCTCCTTGAGGTGCATTTTTTGGATCCATATACAGTGGATATAGCAACGATCAAATTACAATGGGTTGGATCGATTCAGCTACACCAAAGTACAGGATTCGATAATGGGGTGGGTTTGGCAACCATCAAGATTCTATAAAACTTTGACTAGCCTTGGACTCGGATTCGATAGATTGGGCTAGTTAGACCAGCTCTATATGTTAAAAATATTTGAAAAATATACTCTTTTTTATTCCTCTAAAAAACATGTTACTGTAACTACCTATGGAAGTATTTCAATTTTGAAAATTTGAATATTTTAATCACATTTGAGCTTGTATATACATATGTATTAGAATTATAACTTATTTACTAATATAATTGTTTGCATAAAAATTTGCAGTCACACAGATATGTTTACTCGGGATTCAAAATCAATGAATTCGATTGGAAAACAGTAACTTCGAAGTGAAATTGTATTTTAATGTAGGCGTGCCAGTGTACAAAGAACACACAAAGATGAAGTTTTTTCGACTTGAATTCGTTTGATTGATTGTGCCTTGGCTTCTAATCCAAAAAACGATTGCATTGGAGTAGACAAATACTATTTCTAAGGTTCTACGCGCCTACAATTTAATGTAGGACTTAAAATTCAGTGCTCAAAGGATCAAAAAGGGGTCTAAAAATATAAAATGAGGAGATGCATTAAAAGACGATGGCTACCAGCCATGAATAATACAAATTTTCTCTACAATGCGTGCATTGATGACTCAGGTCATATCTATGATCTAAGTGTATTGAAAGATTGCCAGGAACTTCGACTACAAATAAGACGCACTGATGACTTCGTACGATGGCTACATGTGAGTGCATTGAAAGAACTATACTATCCTACGAGCATTTATGACTTTGGTTACAACTTCTCATGCATGTGCTCGACATGAATCCAAGGTACCACTTGGTCACATTGATATCTCATCTCAAATCGGGCCCAAAATGGAGTAAGTGATGATTATGACCCCGTGACGTTACAGAGTGGATGCATTGAAAACTTCATCTCAAGCCAAATGAGTTTGATAATGAATACTCGCATAATGGTTTTTTACCCACTGAACTAAGCTAATCTTTGTTCATTTGAGCTAAAAGAATCAAAAAAGTATTCACTTCTTAATCGAAGTGTAGTTATTGTTGTTGTTGTTGATTGAAATGTTGGACTTGTTGAAGTGTGGTGAATCCCGCTCCCTTTTATAGACTTGAGACTGCAACCAAATTCCTTTATTCTTGGAGTTGGATAACTTGCTCAGCTTGACCATTCGAAATGGACGATACTCCTTATTTCTTGTTATGACAATTATGTCATCTTATTTAAATTTTGAACTCTTTAAAGCCACATAGTTTTTATTTTTGGTATCATTAGTTATAACAATGCCTATTTTGAGCCATTTCTAACATAACAATCCTTAAGAATAAGAGCTTTAATTTTGACTTGGTATATTTTTATTTTTGTTTTCACCCTTGGCTGATTGGGCCATGAGCCTTTTATTTTGGCCTTGGCCTTTGACATAGGCCAGCCTCATATACGAAGCCGAAATGACCTGGGTTCCTTTCTTTTTTGTTTCGACATGACTAGAAGTGGTCCATTTCGAAATTATACAAAAATTCATTTTTGGGCTCCAACAGTATTATGAATTCATACTAGCTAATATTGTATATCTGACATTTGTACAAATACATATTATAACATATATATTTATAAAATATTAAGAGGGGTAGGTTCAAATTGGGTTTGGATTTTAAAATTAAAACCCAGCCCCACTCTGAACTTGGTTAGGGCTCGTTAGGGGTGGGTCTGTGTATAATTGCCATCCTTAAATGGGTTGTGAATAGGGGTGATTGTGATTTGGTTTCGATTTTTTTAACATAATTAAAATTCAATTGCCATATGCGGTTTATTCTAAAATATATTTTAAATTGTTGTTTTTTAAATTAAAATAAAAAATAAGGTATAAAACGGTTTGGTTCAGTCCTGTTTGACGGTTTAAACAAAAAAAAAAGAAATAATTAGACAAAAGTAAGTAAATGACGTGACATATTTTCGATTGGGATTCTCCCGGCTCGCTTGTGCCACATGTCTTCCGCCTCAAATGATCAAACTCATAGGCCCAGGCTTTCGACCATGTTTTATCGACCCATCGATCACCCCGATCGAGTTCTTTATCGATCGGGACCTTAAATTTGACCGGGTTGGGGGATCCTCGAACCAAGCCCGTTGATCACCCCAGTCGAGTTCTTTATCGACTGGGACCTTATTCGACTGGGTCGGTGGCTCCTCCGACCAAACCCGTCGATCACCCCGGTCGAGTTCTTTATCGACCGGGATCTTAATTCTGATCAGGTCGGTGGCTCCTCCAACCAAACCCGTCGATCACCCCCCGATCGAGTTCTTTATCGACCGGGACCTTAATTTGACTGGGTTGGTGGATCATCGAACCAAGCCCGTCAATCACCCTAGTCGAGTTTTTTTTGATTGGAACCTTAATTCGATTGGGTCAGTGGGCCCTCCAACCAAACCCGTTGATCACCCCGGTCGAGTTCTTTATCGACCGAGACCTTATTCGACCGGGGCGGTAGCTCCTTCGACCAAAACCGTCGATCGCCCCGGTTGAGTTCTTTATCGATCGGGACCTTATTAGACCGAGTCGGTAGCTCCTCCAACCAAACCCGTCGATCACCCCCGATCGAGTTCTTTATTGACCAGGACCATACCACGTCCATTCAGCCCCTGCTGGCATTAAATGCTTCATCAGCTCAAGGTATGGGGTCACCATCTAACCCCATACCTCATTAATTAAGAGCCAGCTAATGCTCTAGGGCCCTACCCTTAGGCTTTTGGGTTACTCTACCTCATCATTTGATGACCTACTAAGCCCTAAGGGTCCTATAGGGAGTGACCTACGAGAACACACTATAAAAACCCTTGCATTTATGGTAAGATCAAGCTCATTAATTGCTCTCAACACTCTTACTCTACTCAAATCTCTACAAAATCGATCGACTGACTTAAGCATCAGAGGGTCTTAGCCGAGACCCATTTCAGCTAGCTCACGTTGCCTTTCTCTTGTTGCAGGTCCATTTCCCAATCAAACACCTTTATTCATACACTCGACCAGAGTTTCGATCAAGGTAGACCAACTCCCAAAATCGAACCGCATCAGTAAAATATCATCTTCTAATATTAGTAAAATATTTAAATTCATATTAAAAATTCAATGCATGAAAATAAATTTTTTATAAATAAAAAGTGTAAAGATTAAATGTATAAATTCCATAAAACTAATAGATATAATGAGACTTTGCATATTTAAAGCAAGCTCAAGCAATAATGTTGATTTTACTACGGACCTACTTAAGACTTTGGCTAATATAACATACTAAAATTTTAGTCCATTCATAATTTAATAATAAATGGTTAAATATATTTGAAATGTTGAATGATTAAAGCAATAACTAATAAAATGTGAAATAATTTAAAATGTGATTAGTGAATTCATCTTATACATGGATAAATTCATATATATATATATATATATTTAATATATGGGGATAATTGCTTTTTTTTTGTCCTCTACATTAGGGTGATTTCGATTTTGCCCTCTCCATTTATAAATTTTTTCAATTTTGTCCTGTCTGATTATCAATAGTTTGATTGTTGTCCGATTTTGGACATAATTTCTCACCGGTGATGATGTGGCAATTTTCTGGCCATTTATGGTGATGACCGAAAAATCACAATTTGCGGTCAGAAAATCGTCACATCATCACTGGCAAGAAGTTATGTGCAAAATTGGACAACAATCAAAATATTGATAATCGGAGAGAACAAAATTGAAATTTTGAAACGAAGAGGGCAAAATCGAAAATAGGCTAAACCGTTCAGGGCGGTTTGAAGAGAAAATTAGAACCAAACCAATTTTTTGGTGTTGTTTTGAACTTAATTGTTAAACCACGATTTTTTCAAAAAATTGATAAAAACGATGTGGTGCAAGGCGGTTTGTAAAAAATTATGCTCACCCCTAGTTGTGAATTGAAGAAATTGCTAACTCAATTCCTGTTTGGTCAAATTCAACCAATCATGTAATAAGTGTTAACACACTTAATATGTGATTGGTCACTCTCCTAAACTTTACACCAATCACAGAGCAAGTATAAATCACTCGTCACATGATTAGCACTGATTCGTATCAGCCAAATTTGAAACTATATAGAATTTCCCGTGAATTGCAACCTTTCAGCTTTTCGGTGAGGGGCATGAATGACATTTCATAATAGCCCACAACACTCTTCGAGTTGATGTTTATTGGCTTAGTGGAAAATTCATACTACTTAATTGGGCACTACCCGATTGATATTTTTAACTATTGAAATGAAATATGATGATGTTAAAAATTGTTAAAAAAAGAAAAATTATAGTATCATCGTATTTAATCTAAATGCCTGAAAACCCCATTTGAACAATACCTAAATGAATAGCATCGCGTGAGCCCCGATTAATTAGAAGCACATTTGACTGAGCAATCCAATGATTAACGCATCATTTTAAGACTCTATGAACCTGTCCATATGTGTATCTTGGTAGAGCACAGCAGACGAAAAGAATAGTTGAAAACTTGGACATGTGAAAGACAGATCCTTATAAAATAGGACAAAATTGCCTGTAAAGATTTCGTCAGATTGGAAAGCAACTACTCTCTGCTGTCGGGTCTTTCACTTTAATTTCCTATACTTTCTGTTAATGTTAGCATATCAAAAGCCTATTAGATTATGCATGCCAAAAGCTAGGAATATTGCAAAAAAAAAACAAGAGAAAAGAAAATTAGTTAGCTGAGGCATTATTACAATGTTATTGCTCACTAATACTAAAAATTGTCCCTTGATGTAACTCTAAGCAATACATAACTGCAATTTTATGTGCTTCATTATAAGTTTTATGTAGTATATTTCTTTGCTTCCTACCAAAGATATTCTTGCTTAAACAAAACTCCTAGTTTTCCTCTTTACATTCTAATAACCCACCCTCCCTCAACAACAACAACACACTCACACACCCCCCCCCCCCCCCCCCATGCAATACCTATATATAGTCTTTTCAACTATCCTATGTTGAGCCCTCAACCTTGATTTTATATACAGAAATGAAAATGGATATATATTTCCCTAAGTTCTTTGTTTTAATCATCGCATTTTATTGTGTCTTGATTCAAGGTTCATGGGCTTCTGTTGTTTCGACTGGGGATTTCAACAAGGATTTCTTTGTGACATGGTCACCTAGCCATGTTAATACATCTCTTGATGGCACAAACAGAAGCTTGATGCTTGACAGGGATTCAGGTATGTTTTCTCGAATAAAATTGGCCAAAGTTCTGCAAACTTATGTATTCTTAACTTAATCTTAAAAAATCTTTGTCCAGGTTCTGGATTTGCATCAAATGACATGTTCTTGTTTGGCCAGTTTGACATGCAAATTAAATTGGTACCGGGGAATTCGGCGGGCACCGTTGTTGCCTTTTATGTAAGTTTGAAAAATGTTGCATTTTCATTGAATTTCGTAAATAATATTATTGAATGACCATTTCATCAAAAAAGTTGTGCTGTTAAAAAGTTTCTTGATATATATATATATCTGTGTTGTCAATGCAGCTGGCTTCTGGTCAACCTAATCGGGACGAGGTTGACTTTGAGTTCCTGGGAAATGTACCTGGGGAGCCTTATATTGTGCAAACTAATGTATATGTAAATGGATTTGATGATAGAGAGCAGAGGACTAAGCTGTGGTTTGATCCAACAAATGATTTCCACACCTACTCCATACTATGGAACATTCACCAAATTGTGTAAGCCACGCTTTTTAACAACCTTTATATTATATATTTGTGATGATGCTTCTGCTCCATCCCACGTTGAGAGTACTCGTGAGATAATATCTCGCATAGTTAGTGCCCCCGTACGGGTCATCTAGTGGACCCTAATTAAAAAAATTTGTTCGAAAGATCAAATATACCTTATCGAACTATATCCATAGTCTGATGTCAAATTGGGAACGGAGTCGCATGGGAACTGGAATTGAAGTAGGCCTACTCAAATATTTAGAATTATATCTATATTTATGAAAAGAAAGTATTTAGTCCCTCTAAAATGACAAATTTACTTTGCGGTATTGAGCCATTCTCTTTTGCCTCCATACAATCGTAATCTTTACTCTTTCCTTGTATTATATGAAGATAAGGGCTATTTTTATCAAGATAGTTCCCATGAAAAACTAAGAAACAGGTAGCTAGATAGAAGTCTAGATCTAAGTCATATTTCAAACTAACTTATTTATTTAAGAGATAATCGCGAAAAGTCCATTAAAATTTGCCTCAATTACAAACAACTTTCTTTACCTATTCAAATTATAATTACCCCTAGCAACTAACATAGAAACACTATAAGAAAACACCCCCTTCACTAATGGAAATTTTGTGACGGAGAGCTTCTGTTACAGATTTAAGGAATCTGTGATGGATTAGCTACGGAATTTAATGTAAATAGAATTAAATAAATAATTAGTGACAGGTCATTTACCAATGGAATTTTTATAAACTAAATCCGTCACGAAAACTAAATTTATAGTGTATTGATTCGTCACTAAAGAGTGTACATTCTTGTAGTGACACAAGCTTGTTTAATAAGGGGCAACTAACGATCGGTGCTATTTGTAAGAGCAAAACATGATAATCGTAATTTTGATGGATAAAATGCTCTTAATGTAGTTGGGACAAATCTAGAAAGTTTTGTATTTTTTATTTTTTCAAATCTAGTTAATTTTCCAAGAATCTTGACCTCCTTGCAGGTTCATGGTGGATTGGGTTCCCATCAGAACATACAGAAACCACGCAGACAAGGGTGTCCCATACCCAAAATGGCAGCCCATGAGCCTGCAGATGACCCTTTGGGATGGTTCGGGTTGGGCCACCAATGGTGGCCAAGACAAAATTGTTTGGGCCCTGGCCCCATTTGTAGTCTCATTCAGAAACCACAAGATTGATGCTTGTCTTTGGAAGGGAAACCCAAGATTCTGTAGGGCTCAAAGCCCAAAAAATTGGTGGAACAATGAGAGATCCAGTTCTTTGACATGGGCCCAAAGGAGATTGTTCAGATGGGTCAGGAAATATTATCTCATTTATGATTATTGCCAGGATAATCAGAGGTTTAATAATAGTCTACCCAAAGAGTGTTCACTTACCAAGTATTGATCAAGCAAAAAAATTATTTAAGTAGCCATCACCCAATTTATTTCTATTTTTCATTTATACTTGATTATTGATTTAATGATTGATTATTAGAGTTTAGAGTGTGATTTGGTTCAAAAGTAAATTATGGGCCATGGTTTGGTTGTATTATATTCAAGAAATATTACAAAAAAAATTGTTTATTGTGATTAGCTTAGCCGCCATTGGACTTTGTTAATCATGGATAAGACTTGTTTGTAAGGTTTAAAAATGAAGCAACACTCTTGGAGGCTTAACTCCACTCGAGATTGATTTATAAAAAAAATAAATAAATAAATAAGACATTTTTGACCATCTGATGGGCGAGAAGTTCAGTATTGACTTCTGTCCTTTGAGCTAATATCGACCTTTATGAGAGAAAGACCCTTCTTCTTTACTGACTGAATATAAATTAGTTTTGAGCTTGATTCATTAAATATAGCTGATTAGTTCAAGATTTTGATCTTTAGATATAAATTTAGCTCAGAAAAATTGTAAAATTGTTATAAAGTCCCAAGTTAGTTCAAATCAACACTTATTGAACCCAATTGAAACTCATGTTGTAGTGATTCGGTGGGTTCTCTGGTCACATCAAAATTCATTTATTGTTACTTATCGTGAGCGTGAGGGAAGAAGAAAAAGCCTACTTTCTATAATTGTATGATAAACATTAAATGATGAGAACTTTAATTTATTTTAATTTTATATACTCATGAAACGTACCGTAGAAGGAATTAGATGGAATAATTTCCACGTTTGCAATTGATGGTGAAAGAACAAAAGCGAGGTACAGATCAATATCTAGTAAGTATGGGTAAAAAGATAAACATCCAAATCAAAATAACAAGAGTTGAACATTAAACATCTTTTAGTCAAACTCAATTAATTAAACCATTAAACCAAGATAAAATACAATTTCAAATTAAATTCAACTAAAACAAGAAATTAAAGTAAAGCCAAATTCAAACTATGTCTTATTCGTCACGGCTCAATTCATCAACAAATCTTATTACAACAGAAAGTTACACATATAGACTTAACTTTTGCATATGTCGAGCCTATTAAAAAAGTTAGCACAAACATCTCTTGATAGACTTAGTCATTACCAAAGAGCCTCAAAACCTAGTCTAACAATTTATTTCTCCATATAGTAGTTAATTATTCAATACTATCACATATATAAAGTATTGTGACAGCTTAATTGAAATATTCTAAAATATTTCATATTTAAAAAAAAAATCTAATAAGGCCACTCCCCGTCCCAGTTGCCCGGAGGATCATAGCTGCAAACCACATAGTACCATCCGTTGTTGCACTTAACCCGGGCACACCCAATGTGCACCGAGTCATGCCACACCACTTGCATGTAGTGCAAGCATTGCCCTCCCACGCACGA
>JAOWBU010001002.1:0-16561 GCA_026212405.1 Petrea volubilis
ATATCCGTGGCCAATAAATAAAATTCCTTTTTTTTTAAAAAAAATGGTTAGGGGGCACGGATAAATCCGTGGCCAGTAATTAAATTTTTTTTTTCTAAATTTTAAATGGCTCGCTTAAATCGAGCACCCCGACATTACGGAGCATTAAAACGTTTGAGCCATTTCAAAATCGTCACATTTTCGTCACGGTTCTTATATTTTCCCTTCTTATGCATTGAAACTTGCAGTTTGATCAACGAGAACACGTTTTTTTCTTTCAGTGATATATACGAATGACTTCGTACTCCGGTGTCAATGTGCGCTAACGTCAATTAACTTGCGTAGGAATAATAAAAAAATGGACTTTAGAGCAGCTTGATTAATGTTGAAGTTGTATTGCGCCAATCATACGGTTCCGTCTAACCTAATTAACGAAAACGCACGATTCGAAAAAAGTCAACTCTGAGTTTTGACTTTTGGCCACAGATAAATCCGTGGCCAATTAATAAATTTAACTTTTTTTTTTTAAAATGTGGGACTTCGAGATCAGATCCTCCATCCCCTGCCTTAGGGTCCACCCCATCGACGCCAATGAATGAAGGTCGATCCACCGATATGTCTCAAAACAGTGATACCGGTGGCAATCAGCGTCTAATAATGCGACGAGGAAAAGAGTAAGTGAATTGATTTATATAAGTTTGCTTCTTATCAATAAATAGATATATATTCTATATATTTTATGTGCATTGCAGTGTATAATAGTATTTTTCAGAGGATACGCGAGCAGAACAGGGCAAACCGAGCATCGACATGTGACGGAAGGCGATTCCCTGGCCATAAGGGAGGAGCCAGATCTCATCTAAGGTGACAAGATCATTTGGTAAGTCATTACCATTCCTTGTAATTTATTTAATTAATTGAAGTAGCGTTGATTTTTACGGTTTTATCTCATTACTGTCCTTATATTTTACTTTATTTTTATTGCAGATGGAGAAATATGGACATAGGCCTTCAGTAGACGAGACATTTGCAGCTCTCCATTATTCACTTGACGATGATGGAACTGAGCATTATGTCGATGACCGAGCAAGGGCTACTTTGGTAGTTTTATAATAATTTTTATCGTCACTTATTAATTTAAAAAATACTTTTATAACAATTATGTATCTTATTTTTGCAGGAAAGCTTCAGAGCAAATTATGACGAAGCTTGTTCTCGAGCTGCCGAAAATGCACAGGGCGGACCTATTCAGCAGCCTGATAAGTTGGAGGTAACATTCAAAAGTGTATTTATTAGATATATATAGTTATTAATATATATATATATATATACACTTTATTAAAAATAAATACATGTTTTAGATTTGGAAGCAGACAGTCGGCAGTCCGAAGAAGGGTCGTTGGTATGGGGTTGCCGGTGGACCCTCTACCATGACAGTTGAGTCTTCTGGCTTATGGACTGACTTAAATACTTGGGTTGACCCCAAGACAGAGGAGCTCACACAGAAGATGAGCGATTTAGAGGAGAAACACAGTCAGAAGATGGCTGAGATGGAAGAAAAGCATAGTCGAGAGATCTCCGACCTTCAGAAAATTGTGTCCCTAATGGCGGCCAACCTAAAGAAACTTACGCGTCGATTAGCTCCGCGGCGTAAGAAGGGCTCTACTTCGCCTGCTCCTGTTGCTCGGGATGAAAATGAAGGCGACGATGATGACGATGATGTTCCGACTTTTGATCTTTAAAAACGTTTATATATGCATTATTGTATGAATTATTTTGTATGATTTCATGTATTAAACTAATCGAATAATATTAATTATTAATTATATATATTGTATATGGATTATTAGTATTACATTGATATACAATTTGTTAGTATTTAGTTTTGTTGGTATTTTGAATTTTGGGAAAAAAATGCAGGTTTTGGGGTATATTATAACAAATTAAATATTGAAAAATTATGTAAATATAGCGACGGATTTTTCCATCGCTATTTTGATTATTTAACAAAAATAAAAAATATGGCCACGGATAAATCCGTGGCCAATCTAATAACGTTTTTAATTTTTTTTTTATTATTGGCCACGGGTTTATCTGTGGCCATGTTTTTATTTATATTTAAAAAATCCAAAACATGCCATGGATAAATCCGTGGCCAACCTAATAAATTTTTTTTAATTTTTTTAACTATTGGCCACGGATTTAATATTTTTAATTTTTTTTTAATTTTTAATAAAATTATGGCCACGGATAAATCCGTGGCCAAGAAAATAAAAATTTTAAATTTCTTTTACTATTGGCCATGGGAAAATCCGTGGCCAAGTTAATAATATTTTTAATTTTTTTTAAATCCGTGGCCATATTTTTTTATTTTAAAAAATAAAAAATATGGCCACGAGCTAAATAAAATTTTTAATTTTTTTTTTATTATTGGCCACGGATTTATCCGTGGCCAATGTCTATGACCCGTTTTAGCCACGCCACATTATTCCGTGGCCAAATCCGTAGCCTTTTTTTTTTTGCCACGGATTTTGGCCTTAATCCATGGTCAAATCCTTGGCCAAAACCCTGTTTTCTAGTAGTGAAAGCAGAAGTTTCAATAAAAGCTATCTAAAGTAATTTCAAATGCAAACATCATTTAAAATACTTTTACTGTATCCAAATGCAAGATTATTTGACCTAACAAAAGTTCTAATATAAAAAGCACAACTCGAATTTTTCTTTTTCTAATCTCCCCAAACAAGCCTTGAATCGAATTTCTAATAATTGTAAATCAAAAGGTTCTACAATAGAAGCTAAAACTTTTCTCCAACTAATTTGGTAAAAAATTAAAAAAAAATAAAAAAATTGCATAAGTATGGTTAAATACACCACATCAGCCAGTCTTTATTTTTTTTTTTTTCGATGAAAAGGGCCGGTCTTTTAATTGATTCATATTCTGGTATATCCATGTAATGAGAAGCAGGATAAATGTGTACGGTACGCCGCTATATTACCATAATGAAACATTTCCCCACCTCGTTGTTCAAAAAGGTAATTAATTTTTTTTTTGATAAATGAAAAGCTAATGGAAAATCTAAATTAAATTTACTGCATATAAATGTTGAAATCACTAAAGGAAAACGGGCAAATTCCAACGGGAAAATGCTAATTCCAATGAAATTCCGATGGAATCGTGCACGCCGAAAAAAATTGCCAGATGGTCACTCGAGTGGAAATTTTCACCAGACTATTCCATCGGAGTGACTGTCTGGCGAAATTTCGGCAACGACAGTGATCGGGCAGGCGGTGGTCCGACGAGCCACTGCTCCGTCTGCTTTTGGAATAGTATCACCCAAAATATACAAATTTTTGTAGTTGAGGGGATTAAAACTCATGATCCCAAGGTTGGATGACCACCACTTCACCATCAAGCTATTGCAAGAAGTTGTGTTTTATACTTACTATATATTTATTTGATTATTCTTATTTTAATTTATTTTTTTTAATTTATTCTTAAATTTTGAAGTTTATTCCTGGTTGTAATTTATTTTTTGTAATTTATTCTTATTAATGTTCATATGAGGCTTTTATATACTTATGTCTGCTAATAGCATTTCGACCAAACTATTTTGTTCATACGTCTTTTAAAAGTTGAATTTGTTTGTATTTGTTTATTTAAGTTTGATGATACTTGATTAATTTTTGGAAAACATTTGTTATAACGGCATAGATTGCATGCACATGTAATGGTTTAACATTCTTCTTTTAATTTTAAGAAAAATTCAAAATTCTTTTGTTTATGTATATGTATTTGCATATTCTTATTTTGTTAACACACACACACACACACTATATATATATATATATATATATATATATAAACATATGCATACCAATAAATATATTATAAATAATTAAAAGATATTGTAAGTAACAATAGTTAAAAGATAGTATTGAAACTATATAAACATATGTATAACAATAAATATATTATAAATAATTAAAAAAATAGTATAAGTAACAATAATTAAAAGATAGTATTGATATTGTACAAACATATGTATTTTATATACTATAAACACACACACACACACACATACTATAAACATATGTATACCAATAAATATATTACAAATAATTAAAAGATATTATAAGTAACAATAATTAAAAGATAGTATTGATACTATATAAACATATGTATTATATATACTACATAAACATATGTATACGAATAAATATATTATAAATTATTAAAAGATAGTATGAGTAAAAATAGTTAAAAGATAGTATTGATACTATATAAACATATATATTATGTATACTATATGCCTCTTTTGATTTCATACAATATATTGTAATACAACAAGTAGTCTAATCCAAATTCCATGTTTGATTTGTGGTCTTCTTATGGAATATGCAGCCTTAATCCATGCATCCACGGATTGGATCCATACTTAAATGTTGGATTCAGTAGTAGGGGGAGGGGTGTTATTGAGAAAGTTGGAAATTATGGACTGAATCCACGCGATCAAATATGGTAGTTCAACTATAATTATCTAACCCATCAACCAACTCAACACTAAATACACTTTTGTGCAATCCACCCAATCAAAAGAGGATATATAAATGCTAGATAAACATATGCATACCAATAAAATATATTATAAATAATTAAAAGATAGTATAAGTAACGATAGTTAAAAAATGGTTGTTTTTTTTTTATCGGAAAATCTCAGGGGATCACCTGGAAATTATATTGCGAGGGAGTTTAACTTGTCTAAGTACAAGATTTGTTGAATACAATCCAGAGGATCAAGTCCCCACTCATCAAGTATCACTGAGTTACTAAAGGAAAACTTAACAATCGTATGCGCAGTCTTGTTAGTTGACCTCCTAGCATGTGTCAAGGAAAAATATGCAACCTTTGCTTGCAGCTCTCAGATCGAACCCAGCACCCACTTATGGAAGAAAATTCACTTCTCTGGGTTTAGAACAAAGTGGACAACTTGCAAGCTGTCAGGCTCCACGATCACTCGCTCTGTCTTCTTAGAACATGCCCACTGAAGCCCCTCCAAGACAGCAAGCAGTTCGTCTGCTAGCGGATCACCCAACCCATTTGTTGCACCTACCTTTACCCCAAGAAAGTCCCCCCTTTCATTGCACGCAACCATCCCGAAGCCACCTCTGCCCATCTCACAGTTGAATCCCCCATCAACATTAAGTTTAATAACACCGCTAGGGGGAGGACGCCACTCCTCCACTGGTGGATGAGCCCCAAAGTACGACATCTCCTCCGCCCAGATTTTATTATATTCATGGGTGAAATCAAGAACCCATCATTATACCTATGTGAAGACCGGTGACACCGCCTCCATATAGAATTTATTTCGGATCCACCACACCCTCCAACATGTAAGGATCATCCACTGTAACTGCATTTTATCTCCTTTCTTGCTCACCAAAAGCAGTAGCTGGTTAACACTTGAGTGGCGTTGCTGTTGATTCAACAATCTCGTCCCCAACTTGAAGGCATTTACTGTACCGAGGCAGGCAAAAAATAAGTGGTCCACCGTCTCACCTCCCTGATCACACAATCCACATCCATCCATCGCAATGACTCCACTCACACGGAGTTTAACTCGAGTCGCAAGTCTATCTCGATCCAATCTCCAACCCCAAATTTTGTATTTTGCTGGGAGTCCTCCCCAACCCCTCGCCTCAACTCCTCAGCCCCTCTCACCCTCTAGAATAAACGATAGGCAGATTTGATAGAGAAGAAACACGACGCCTTGCCTTCCCAAAATGACACATCGCTATTGCGCAAATTCACTTGGACATGATGCACAATTTCTCAACCCTGCTCCCCAATAAGCATAAACACCCTGTCCTCATTCCACCCCCCATTCAGCTGATCAATACACTTTGAAACACATAACTCACCCACAACGTCTAGCGAGAATGGTCTCATAGGCGTGAGCGGCATTACTGTCCAGCTGTTCTCAAAGAACTGAATTGCAAAACCCCTTCCAATTCTCCACTGCAAGCCTCTCGATAGCCAGTCCTTCCCTGTGAGAATGCTCCACTAAACCAAAGATGGGTTCGGCCGTGACTGACAACGTAGAAAATCTCTATGATGGTAGTAGCACCTTAAGAGAATTTGGCTACTAAGCATATGTGGTCTTGTAAGAACTCTCCACGCTTGTTTTGCGTGGAGGCCCTAATTGAAAGACACAAAATCCCAAAAACCAAGTCCTCCCTCCACCTTTAGTCAACATAGTCAATCCCAAGCTTCCCATGCAATGCGTTTTCTGTTCTCGTTCTCGCCCTACCAGAATTTGCAGCACATCTTATTCAATTCATGATATTCATTCTTTGGGAACTAAAAAATGTTCATAGAATAAGTCTGGATTGCTTGGGCTACGACTTTGATTAACACCTCTCTACTTCCGGACAACAATGATTTACTCGCTCACACTCAGATGTTCCTCCACACATGTTCCTTTAAATTACCAAAACTCACCCTCTTGGACTATCCAAAATGGATAGGCAATCCAAGGTATAACTCCATAGGCGTTTCGATGCACCCTAGGAGGAGCATACCATTTGGCGAGTGCCATCACTAGTATTAGAACTAAAGATGTGAGACGTTTTATCGAAGTTCATCTTCTGACCAGGCCAGCTCTCTTATTGTTCAAGAATTGCCAATATTTGCTACATATCATGCTCAGTTGCTCAGCTAAAAATAAGTGAGCCATCCGCAAAGAATAAGTGTGACACCCATGGCAAGCCCGGCGCGAGCTTAATTTCCCGAATATGAAGTGTTGCATAGGCTCT
The DNA here is from genome assembly GCA_026212405.1 of Petrea volubilis. Taxonomy (NCBI): domain Eukaryota; kingdom Viridiplantae; phylum Streptophyta; class Magnoliopsida; order Lamiales; family Verbenaceae; genus Petrea; species Petrea volubilis. Next base: position 6,796 of record JAOWBU010001002.1, read on the forward strand.
TTCTGGCAAAGTCAATAGTCCCTCTGAGCAAATAAGAAATAAATATGGTGAAATGGGGTCTCCTTGGTGAAGACCTCGAGACGGCTTAAATTTTTGAGACAAGTATCCATTTACTCGTACACAAAATCAGACCGTCTCAAGGCATCTCCTAATCCATCCGATCCACTGAGGGTGGAAATTAATACAGTGCATCACTTCAAAAAGGAATCCCCACTCCACTCTATCATAAGCTTTTGACATGTCAAGTTTTATCACTACCTCCTCCAACTTTCCTATTCGACAGTTTTTCAATACATGAACCGCTTTATGGGCAATAATTGTATTATCGTGTATAGATCGTTCAGGGATAAATGCACTCTGATTTTCTGATATTACATGTCCCAGAACTCGCCTTAGCCAGTTGGGCAAAACCTTTGCAATAATTTTATGTATCACATTGTAAAGACTAATTGGCCTGAAATTCGTAGTCTTCCAAGCTTCGGCCTTCTTCGGTATAAGGGCCATAATTGTGTTATTGATGTCATCCATAAAATCATCCTCCATACTAGTTGGATCGACATCAAGGAAGCAACAACGTGCCGCTACAACATCTGGCCCGATAGTCCCCCAATATTGTTGATAGAATCCCATCGGGAACCCATCCGGCCTAGGTGCCTTTGTTGGATACATACTCTTAATAGTGTCCACAATTTCATTTTGGCCAACGGTTCAATCAATGCCTCCCTCTCCTCATTCGAAATTGCATTTGATATCAATTCGTGAAGTCCTTGCATTATATTAGGATTTGCTGTAGAAAAGGTAGTCTCAAAATAGTCCACTCCAAATTGCTCCATATCCTTCTGGCAAGTGACTATATTTCCGTCAACATCTTGTAACTCAAGTATCGCATTTTGCCTTCTTCTCCTTGAAAAAACCAGGTGAAAATAGTTAGTATTCTTATCTCCGAAGCACAAGCAATTTGATCTCAATCGTTGTTGCCATATATGTGCCTTATCATCCATTAGTGAGATAAGGTGCTACTCCACCTTCCCGATGTTGTTGTCCCGGTACAAAGTGGGTGATTCTTCATGGAGTCGTTAAAGTTTCTTTTATGCAATGCCCAATATTACCAACAACTCGCTCGTTCTTTTCACTAAACCGTTGAGCACATCGTTTCAGCTTTTGGCTCAGAATCTTGAAATTAGTCGAACCACTTATGTTTGGCATCACCCAAGCTTCCTCGAAAACTTTAGAGGACTTTGCCCATTTCACCCAAAACTTCTCATATCGAAATCGCTTAGGACCATTTTTGAAATTTGCTTTGGTCTATAAAATGAGTGCCGCTTGATCGGAGACCGCTATCGGGTAATGGCTGACGCATACTGTATGATATCGTGCTAACCACTCGAGATTTGCAACTACATGATCAAGTTGTGCCTCTTTTTTAGTAGCTCTTGGGCTTCTATTACTCCAGGTGAATCGACAAACCACAAAACCCAAGTCTCTCAAACCACAATTGTCCAGTGCAGCTCGAAAGGCATCAAGTTGGCGATGTGGCCTAAACTTCACTTGGAAGAGCTCATCCCCTAACATCACCTCATTAAAGTCTCCCATCACAGCCCATGGGGTAGGATGTGTGGGCTTTAGTCGTTCCAGCAGTGCCCATGACTCATGTCTCAGGTGGGGTATAGGATTCCCGTAAATCCCCATAAGTTTCTATTCACCCAAATCGTTTCTTGCTCGTACTCAGACGTCAATATGACTAATAGATTTAGATTTTAAGTTGATATCAAAAGGTTGGCTCCACATTAAGGCCAGCCCTTCGCAGCCCCTTTCATTGTGATTGAAGCGGCAATCAACTGCGATAGTATTGTCAAAGACCAAATCCTGCCCAATTCGTTCCATAGCCGTTCCCTATAGCCGAGTCTCTAAAATAAATACTATCCTAGGGTCCTTTCTGTGGATCAAAGCCCGCAAATGACGAACGATGTACAGATTCCCAAGCCCATGCCCGTTCCGAGTAAGAAGTGACATTTATTGGTAGAGGGATTGGGTTTCCGCAACCTCCGCATTACTCAGTGTCTGCAATTCCCTATACCTTTTACCCGCTTCTTTTCCCGCCCTACATTTGTGGCCTCCTCTCTTAGTCTTACAATACCTCTCGCAATGCCCTTTATGACTCTCAAAGAAGTCGTAGGCTCACCTTTCTTCCTAACTCGCCTTTGAAAGGTCTACTTCTTACGTGTCTGACCCTCTATTTTGTTACCCAAGTTGGTGTTACCATCCCTATGAATTAATGACTTTGATGATGTGTGACTTCTTGATGACTCATCAACCAACTAAGTGTCTGAAAGCCATGTCAGGTCGGGAGCTTCCTTATCCTTATTATGGGAAGAATTTGATATATGGGAGGTCACGTCCACATGATTATTTTGCCATATGTCCCCGATTTCCTCCCCTTGATTCTCGATTGTTTCCTTAATCCTTAACCTTCCCAAATTAGCACGTGAAGATCCCGCTCTATTTCATTTCTCACTACTGTCTAGTTTTATCCAGTTAGGCACTACTAGCTCCATGACACCCCTGTTCGAAGCGTTACCGGCCTTGGAATACTGATACCTGGCTGCCACTCTATTTTTTTCCACTTTTTGCGTAGGTAAGAAGCCTTTACCAGTACCAGCATGTAAGAACGTCCCAAACGGCCACAAATCATCGTTGCCTTTTCTTAGCCCTCCCAAATTAGTACATGCCTTTCCAAGGTGCCCGATCTTACCACAACCATAACAGAATGCTGCCAGTCTTTCGTATTGCAACCACACCCAAACTATTCCAAGAAGGGGGCCCTCAATAAACTTACCCCACAACAGGGCCTTCGAGAGGTCAAGGCGGACTTTAATCCAAATCATGCTTCCACTGGTCTCAGATGCCAACAAGCTCCCATATAAGTTGCCAATCTACGTTGCCATGCCTACTTTGTCACACAACCCCGGTACATTCCCAATCCGAATCCAGTATAGTAAAGAGGATAAATCGAGATCGGTTAGCGCTGTTACACTACTAAAGTCTTCTAGAATGACAACTTGGTCTTCAAACAACCATGGCCGCCCTTCTAGTAACTTGTTTTTTCCTCCTCGTCGAGTTTAATTAAGTACAAGTTCATTCCCAAATTTGAAATAGAGTACTTCCCGTTGATTTTCCACATCCGCCGCCAAGAGTTCTTAAATTTTTCCTTCGCATACTATTTCGATCCCCAAGCCGTGCATATGAGCGCTCACGGTGTTGATTCCCTCACTTCATCCAAAGAGTAGGTTTGATCCGTTAACAAAGGAATAAAGATTAAAAGTGAGTGTCAACATAATGATTACGGAATAAGAACTGTATACCATGATTCTTATATACATTTGAAATATGATGGCTTCAATTTCAAAGGAAAATATGTTAACGGATAAATGCTGCCATAAATTTAAAGAAAGTAATATAAAATTTTGAAATTAAACAGCTTCACACAATTGAATATCCATTATATTTTCACAATCGTTGAATTTACAAACTTATCCTCGTTAGTGATTAGGCACATCAAAATCACATGTAATATTTAATTTGACTTAATTTGCCGAGTATAACATTTTGAATGGATTCAGTCATGCTGCCACAACTAATCTTATTTTATTTTTAGTTGGTAAGACCTAAGCTCATATGGCCGTATAACGCATAATCTTATTTGTAGCTCAATTTAGATCCACTAGTAGATTCAAACTTATTAATTTAAGAATGAATTCACATTCAATTGCTAGGTCCAAAATGATCATAATTTTTGTAGTTAAATTTCGACATTTAATAAGCCAATCCTTCGGGCCATGCTCATTTATAGTCCATTTGGGCGCTCAATTAGCCAACTCTTAACAATTTCTACACTAGTGTGAAAAATCATCTAGTACTTAGTCAAGCCCAGCCGAATTTAAATGCAAATTAAAGGTGTCGTGGTGTAGTTGGTTATCACGTCAGTCTAACACACTGAAGGTCTCCGGTTCGAGTCCGGGCGACGCCATTCTTATGAGGTTGAGATGGCCGAGTTGGTCTAAGGCGCCAGATTAAGGTTCTGGTCCGAAAGGGCGTGGGTTCGAATCCCACTCTCAACAAATTATTTCTGTCCGTGGACCTTTTGCCAGAATAGTCAATGGACATGCAGCCCATGTTTAGAGGCATTGGGACTTCAGCGCCGCGGTTCAAATCCTTATAGTGTAGGGCGTGTGCGTGTCGTGTGCGCGTGTTGCGGAAAGGGAAAACAAAAACCTTTTGTAAATTAATGATTTCAATCATAATTGAACGGTTAGGTCCGCATATTAAGCAGACCTAACTATTTATTTTATAATCCCAATTCTTTTATATCATTCACCACTTGTCGGACCTAGGTCTGCCGACGTGGTCTACTTTGGAGCAAATTTGGAAATTTTGAATTCAAATTTGATAACTTATTTCGTTGAATGAATCCCACTCGAGATCTTTCAGAATCTTGACCCAACAACCAAAGCCCGAATCCGATAAAAGTAAGGCAAACCCGGCAAAAAATTTTAGGCTAATAACGTTAAAAAATAACAAAAGAAAAGAAACGTAAGGACAAGGCTAAAGATGAAAAGCGAATGTCAACAGAATGATTACGGAACAACAACTACATCTCATGATTCTTGTATACATTTGAAATATGATGGCCTCAATTCCAAAGGGAAATATGTTAACGGATAAATGTCACCACAAATTTTAAGAAAGTAACAAGAACTACGTTACTAAGTATATTGCCCCATGTAATGCACATCCTTTTTGTAGCCTTGTTAGAAAAAGAAAATTACGAGTACAAACAAGCCAATCGATCAAAACAACCTACATTCATTGAGAATAGGCCGACTTGTATCAATTCTAAATGATTTTAGTGAGGCCCAAATAACTTAGAAACTGTGTCCAAGTAGAGCCCAAAACGGAGTAAATTAACACTTGAACTCACTAACTCCAAACCAACCTAAACTAGGCTATGTCTAGACCCAGCACAAGGCCCAGCGCTGCTAGGAAAAGGCTACATTACAACATAATTAATTTCCCAACGGATAACGACTCGTACTGAATTGCATTCCGTTTTGCAACGGACAAATCGATATTTTTAAAAATCTTCCACGACGGGAAAAGACAGGCGCAAATTTCAAAGAAATCGCTGCAAAAGTTTTACGCACTTCGTTTCTAACTTCAAGAAAATTTTGCGACGAACAAAGCTCGTCGCAATAAACGATCAGTTGATTTTGGGTGCAGTTTGAGACTCCGTAAAAAAAATCGATTTGATTTTTCGACCATTCAGTTCCGTTGCAAGATCTGTCTAACTATTCTTTGGCGCGGTCTGGTTCTTGAATTGCGCTGCAAGCTTGAATTCAAGTGTTGAATCCCTTGGCAGATAAAGTGACTTGAGATGGATATTTTCCATCACATTCTTTAATCGAGTCTAGATATCAATGAATACAAGTCGAGAAATTAACTTTAATTTTGTTATTTGTGTTTCACGAAAAAAGTAAATTAGAGCATTCTCTTTCGTTCTGATGAATTTTGAATTTATTGCTTGAATTTTCCTAATTGATTTTCAAATTGATATCGATTATTTATTAATGCCCCCAGTGAGTACAATAAAATGGCCCGATCAATTACATGTTGTGGGGGTACAAAAAACAACAAACCTCCAATTGCACTGGACAACGGATCTAGGTGGGTACTAATTGGGAGAACAATCATTGTTGGCCCAAAACGGCCTAATCGTCTTTTTGAAAATAGCTTCGGCCGCCAAAAAATTTCTCTGAGCGTTCCGTACGTAGGAGAACTTTCCAAGAGCGTAATTGAGGCTGATAGAAACCAAAAATCATAGTAGAATACCCAAGAGTTGTCAAAATGTATATCACAAAACCCACCGTAGTTCAAACGGAGCGAATGGTATGCGCGATGTGCAACAGATATCCGATAGCCTTCCCAAACCAATCCAAATAGAGATTTTCCAACGACTCACTAATCTAATACATTCAATCAAATCCATCTTATTTTCATAGAATATAAATAAATAAAAAATTCTCTCAATCACAGAATTTGGCATGCTGCAAGACCTTCATAATCATCATTTCCTATGTATCGGTTTAATCGGCAAGAAAATGGGCACAAACCTCACCTACTGTTCGAGATTACTATCGCAGCCCAGCACTCCGCCTCCCTCAGCCGCCTATTTGGACATGGCATATTGCTTTACTTATTTCATCATATGTTATTCGTAATGTAAAATTTTGAAATTAAACTGCTTCACACAAACGATTATCCATTATATTTTCACAATTGTTGAATTTTCAAACTTAACCTCGTTAAAGATTTGGCCCATCAAAATCGCATCTCATATTGAATTTGACGCAATTTGCCGAATACAACATTTCGAATCGATCCGGGCGTCATGCAAGAACTGATCCTACTTCATTTTAGTTGGTAAGAACTAAGCTCACGTTCTAGTGTGACACATAATCTTATTTGTAGCTCAATATCGATCCGCTGGTAGATTCAAACTTGTTAAATTGAGAATTAATTCACATTCAGTTGATAGGTCCAAAGTGATCACACGTTTTGTAGTGCAATTTCGACATTTAATTAGCCAATCCTTCGGGCCATGCTCATTTATAGTCCATTTGGGCGCTCAATTAGCCGACTCTTAACAATTTCTACACTAGTGTGAAAAATCATCTAGTACTTAGTCAAGCCCAGCCGAATTTAAATGCAAATTAAAGGTGTCGTGGTGTAGTTGGTTATCACGTCAGTCTAACACACTGAAGGTCTCCGGTTCGAGTCCGGGCGACGCCATTCTTATGAGGTTGAGATGGCCGAGTTGGTCTAAGGCGCCAGATTAAGGTTCTGGTCCGAAAGGGCGTGGGTTCGAATCCCACTCTCAACAAATTATTTCTGTCCGTGGACCTTTTGCCAGAATAGTCAATGGACATGCAGCCCATGTTTAGAGGCATTGGGACTTCAGCGCCGCGGTTCAAATCCTTATAGTGTAGGGCGTGTGCGTGTCGTGTGCGCGTGTTGCGGAAAGGGAAAACAAAAACCTTTTGTAAATTAATGATTTCAATCATAATTGAACGGTTAGGTCCGCATATTAAGCAGACCTAACTATTTATTTTATAATCCCAATTCTTTTATATCATTCACCACTTGTCGGACCTAGGTCTGCCGACGTGGTCTACTTTGGAGCAAATTTGGAAATTTTGAATTCAAATTTGATAACTTATTTCGTTGAATGAATCCCACTCGAGATCTTTCAGAATCTTGACCCAACAACCAAAGCCCGAATCCGATAAAAGTAAGGCAAACCCGGCAAAACATTTTAGGCTAATAACGTTAAAAAATAACAAAAGAAAAGAAACGTAAGGACAAGGATAAAGATGAAAAGCGAATGTCAACAGAATGATTACGGAACAACAACTACATCTCATGATTCTTGTATACATTTGAAATATGATGGCCTCAATTCCAAAGGGAAATATGTTAACGGATAAATGTCACCACAAATTTTAAGAAAGTAACAAGAACTACGTTACTAAGTATATTGCCCCATGTAATGCACATTCAAGAATTTTTCATAATCTTAAACATTCGAGGTTATTAAATTAGAATAAGATTAAGATTTATAATTGATCCAACTGCCCTTTCCCAGGTTTGATCAACTTATTTTCAATTATGTATACTAATATTCGAATCTAATCTGTGGAATATCTTGGTGGGTTCGAAACTCTGAAATTTGGATCGAATTCGTGTCGAATGCGAATTACATCCATCCTTTTTGTAGCCTTGTTAGAAAAAGAAAATTACGAGTACAATCAAGCCAATCGATCAAAACAACCTACATTCATTGAGAATAGGCCGACTCGTATCAATTCTAAATGATTTTAGTGAGGCCCAAATAACTTAGAAACTGTGTCCAAGTAGAGCCCAAAACGGAGTAAATTAACACTTGAACTCACTAACTCCAAACCAACCTAAACTAGGCTATGTCTAGACCCAGCACAAGGCCCAGCGCTGCTAGGAAAAGGCTACATTACAACATAATTAATTTCCCAACGGATAACGACTCGTACTGAATTGCATTCCGTTTTGCAACGGACAAACCGATATTTTTAAAAGTCTTCCACGACGGGAAAAGACAGGCGCAAATTTCAAAGAAATCGCTGCAAAAGTTTTACGCACTTCGTTTCTAACTTCAAGAAAATTTTGCGACGAACAAAGCTCGTCACAATAAACGATCAGTTGATTTTGGGTGCAGTTTGAGACTCCGTAAAAAAAATCGATTTGATTTTTCGACCATTCAGTTCCGTTGCAAGATCTGTCTAACTATTCTTTGGCGCGGTCTGGTTCTTGATTTGCGCTGCAAGCTTGAATTCAAGTGTTGAATCCCTTGGCAGATAAAGTGACTTGAGATGGATATTTTCCATCACATTCTTTAATCGAGTCTAGATCTCAATGAATACAAGTCGAGAAATTAACTTTAATTTTGTTATTTGTGTTTCACGAAAAAAGTAAATTAGAGCATTCTCTTTCGTTCTGATGAATTTTGAATTTATTGCTTGAATTTTCCTAATTGATTTTCAAATTGATATCGATTATTTATTAATGCCCCCAGTGAGTACAATAAAATGGCCCGATCAATTACATGTTGTGGGGGTACAAAAAACAACAAACCTCCAATTGCACTGGACAACGGATCTAGGTGGGTACTAATTGGGAGAACAATCATTGTTGGCCCAAAACGGCCTAATCGTCTTTTTGAAAATAGCTTCGGCCGCCAAAAAATTTCTCTGAGCGTTCCGTACGTAGGAGAACTTTCCAAGAGCGTAATTGAGGCTGATAGAAACCAAAAATCATAGTAGAATACCCAAGAGTTGTCAAAATGTATATCACAAAACCCACCGTAGTTCAAACGGAGCGAATGGTATGCGCGATGTGCAACAGACATCCGATAGCCTTCCCAAACCAATCCAAATAGAGATTTTCCAACGACTCACTAATCTAATACATTCAATCAAATCCATCTTATTTTCATAGAATATAAATAAATTAAAAATTCTCTCAATCACAGAATTTGGCATGCTGCAAGACCTTCATAATCATCATTTCCTATGTATCGGTTTAATCGGCAAGAAAATGGGCACAAACCTCACCTACTGTTCGAGATTACTATCGCAGCCCAGCACTCCGCCTCCCTCAGCCGCCTATTTGGACATGGCATATTGCTTTACTTATTTCATCATATGTTATTCGTAATGTAAAATTTTGAAATTAAACTGCTTCACACAAACGATTATCCATTATATTTTCACAATTGTTGAATTTTCAAACTTAACCTCGTTAAAGATTTGGCCCATCAAAATCGCATCTCATATTGAATTTGACGCAATTTGCCGAATACAACATTTCGAATCGATCCGGGCGTCATGCAAGAACTGATCCTACTTCATTTTAGTTGGTAAGAACTAAGCTCACGTTCTAGTGTGACACATAATCTTATTTGTAGCTCAATATCGATCCGCTGGTAGATTCAAACTTGTTAAATTGAGAATTAATTCACATTCAGTTGATAGGTCCAAAGTGATCACACGTTTTGTAGTGCAATTTCGACATTTAATTAGCCAATCCTTCGGGCCATGCTCATTTATAGTCCATTTGGGCGCTCAATTAGCCAACTCTTAACAATTTCTACACTAGTGTGAAAAATCATCTAGTACTT
>JAOWBU010001003.1:0-16383 GCA_026212405.1 Petrea volubilis
ATAGTGTAATGTGAATTATCAAAAGTCTTGCATATTTGATAGATGAGTTAAATGTTTATTCTAAATATGATGTTTGTTATAATTAGGTACAATTTCTCAAGCATGAACACTGACAATCAACTTTAAAGGTAGCTATATCCAATGGAGTGAAATTGGATAATAAGAAGTATGAATAACTAGAATGTGGGATGACATTCATTACATCAAGTGGTGATACATTGTTGTTGGATATGATTCTATTTGATGAACAAGATTACATGGTTAAATCTTGATCAATTTATTTTAATGGTTTGTATTCTTTTATGTTTACTTTGATGCCAATAAGTACACATCTTGAATTAAATCTCTTTCACAATTTTGTGACATATATATTTTTGTCCCTTTATATCTCTTATAATAAAATGAAGTCAGTATTCATTTATGTGATAGATTATTCTTATAATCCACAAAATATTCAACTGTGACGTGATTATAAACCTTTCTTTTAAAGTTGTTTTATGAAGTTTTCGATTGTTGTATCTTGAATAAATAATTATTGTTGTTGTTGTTGTTGTTATTTCTATTATTAACAGTTTAAGTATGAAGTTGTTAATATACCTCTAGAGATGGGATATCCTTATTTGTAAAAGTTAATTCATAGCAATATCTTCTCAACAATACTATTTTACTTTTATTCAATCGTATATAAATTATTTAAAAAATTGTAATATTTATGATGCAAAAGGCATTCCTCCTACATTATTACAAAGTCGGTTAAAGTTAATAATAAGTTTTATATGCTAAAAAATATTCTACAAAATCTATTATCAAAATGTGATTTAAAACTACAATAGTATGTATTGTGATAAATTGCTTTTGCAAAACTTTTTTAAAAATGAAGCTATAAAGTATTATTTGCTATTTATTTGTATAGTTTATATTCTTTTGTGTTTACTTTAATGTCCATAAACACACATTTTCAATTAAATTTGTTTCATAGTTTTATTACATATATATTTTTTCATTTTATATTTCCTATAATTAATGAAGTTGATATCCATTTATGTCACACTTTATTCTAATAATGGAGAAAAAATTCATCTATGCAAAGCATGCTTTAATTAAATTCTGTTTTTAATGCATTAAATTCTTATGTTTTTATTATTGCAAATAATTAAGTTGTATTCAATATATTTTTTTTTTTGTTAATCATTTTGCATGTGTTATATTTGTAGAAGAATTTTATTATCTATGCTATGTCTTAAATTAAATATACTATTTTTTTAATTTTAAATTATCATCTCAGTCAACGCACGGGTTAAAAAACTAGTATATATTTAAAACACACCCACCTTATATGTTTATCTCTTACTTATATGGACAATGATGTGGGCAAGTTGTAATTTCATCATTTTTCCATATAAGATCTTTTTCAATTACATTTTCACTATTTAATTCACATTAAAATCTTTCTATAATTATAATTACCTCCCACCATTATTTTCAATATATATCTCTAAATCCTTAAATTACTCCTTATACTTAATTATCTTTCTAAGCATAATTTATAATTATATGCATTAATTACATTTCTAACTGTTAACATTTTATCAATTAGCTCAAATTTTTAGATTTTGTATATATATATATATATATATACATATAAGTTTCTCAATACAACAAGTTATGCATTGATTTAATAATGATGTCCTTAATCATTAATAAAAAGGTTCACAAATTATTTCTTAGGTAATATTAGTTTCTTGCTTGTTTCTGATGGTTAGGTAGTATTAGTTTCATGTGTTGTAATCTTTGGTTACAAAAATTAATCATTGTTTTTCATTATATCCATTATTTGTTTCAAGCGTAGTATTGAAATAACTCAAGAGTGTATAATTTTGACAAATTCTATTATTTAAGGCATTTTTTGAGTTCCATCACATAAGGTGTATACTTGGATATGGAAATAAGAACTACTGCAAATGTATGATTTTGTCTTTTAATATATTCAAAATGAGGCAATCTCAATCCCTTATCAATAGGTGCACTTGTATGTCACCAAAAATAAAGCAACGCAAAGGCTTTGATATCATAACACAAGTAACAAAGAATACAATTGAGACAAAAACAACATAGACAAACACACACACACACACACACACATATATATATATTTATATATGTATATATATATGTATGTATGTATAATTTTTGGTGGTTCCTTGCCAAAATATTGCATTTAGAAAGAAGTTTTATTTTAAAACCTCAAATACTAAACTTTTTGCATACAATAATGTGAATTATCAAAAGTCTTGCATGTTTGATAGATGAGTTAAATGTTTATTAGAAGTATGATATTTGTTTTGACTATGTACAATTTCTCAAGTATTAACACTGACTATTAGTTTTTGAGGCAACTATCTTTAATGGAGTAAAATCAGTTAATGAAAGTATGAATCACTAGAATATGAGTTGGCATTTATTACATGAAGTGGTAGCACATTATCATTGGATATTATTCTATTTGATGAACAAGTAAGATTATACGGTTAAATCTCGATCAATTTATTTTCATTATTTATATTCTTTTATGTTTACTTTAAGGTCAATAAACACACCTTGTGAATTAAATCTTTTTCATAATGTTGTGACATATATATTTTGTTCTTTTATATCTCTTCTAATAAAATGAAGTATATATCCATTTATGTGACAAATTGTTCTTATAATGGAAAAATTTCGTCTGTCAAATGATTATAAACCTTTATTTTATTGTTGTTTTATGAAATTCTCGATTGTTGGTCCATAAATAGATAATTATTGTTGTTGTTGTAATTATTTCTATTATTTAAGTTTTAAGTATGAAGTTTTTAATATACCTCTAGATATGGGTGATCGCGGTTCGGTTTCAGTTTTTTTTAACATATTTAAAAACAAATTGTCATATGCAGTTTTTTCTAAAGTATATTTTAAATTGCATTTTTGAAAATTGAAATCGAGAGTGCGGTTTAAAGCGGTTTGGTTCGGTGCGGTTTGGCGGTTTTAAACAAATAAAAGAAATAAACTAGACAAAAATAAGAAAAATATCATCTTCTAATATCAGTAAAAAAAATTAAATTAATATAAAAAATTCAATGCATGAACATAAATTTTTTATAAATAGAAAGTATAAAGACTAAATATATAGAGTCCATAAAACTAATAGATACTAGTGGGTGAGGCACACTCAATACATGTGTAAAACAAAAATGGAATATAATTTAACCATGTGTTTAGTAAATTTATATTTTTATACAATAAGAAAAATAAAATGATTGAAAATTAAATATATATATTAGGAAAAAAATAAAAAAAAGAATGATTAAATTAAATTGAGTTTTATTATGAAAAAAAAGAGATGAATTAAACCAAATATTGAACATCACTACGAGAAAAACAGGATTTTGTGACTATTTTTTGGTGACTGTGTACTTCGGTCACTGAAATGTGACGGATTTGTGACTGATTTTGAAAGAGATACTTTGTCACGGTCCAGTGACTAATTGGTCACCGATTTTGTGACATCTTATGATTGGGTCACATTTCGGTCAATAGTTTTGTGACCGCAAACTTATGGGTCACAATCGAGTCACTGATTTTGCTATCCAATTTTAGAGTTCACAAATGACTGACCTTGTCGGTCACTAAATGGTAACAGTTTTGCAAAAAATGAGATTTATTTAGCAGCTATTGGGTTGCGAACTTGTGACCTATTGCGTAGAAAAATAAACGTTGCCAATTTCTCCAAGTTCTAAGCTAATGCAATTGATGTATTTTAATTGATCTAAAAACTCTAAAAATTCCCAAAAAAACCCTAATGTCTCTCATTTTGGATCAATGCACATCACTCTTCTCAATCATCCGCACCACCGTTCGCTCCGCCGATCTCCACCGTTCGACCCACCAATAACAACAGTGCGCTCCGGCGATCGCTATCATTCGCTCCTAAAATCACCATTTGCTCCGCCTCCGCCACCGTGCACTCTGCCAGTCACCATCGTTCGTTCCACCGATCACCATCGTCAGCTTGACTTAAGTAACGAGGTCCGTTTGGTATGGATGCAATTGTTTATTTATGTGTTTGTGTACGTGAATGTATGCGGTTATAACTATATTTGACTAATTCCCGGCCCAATCATTTATGTTATTGTTTGATTAGTTGAATTCATAGGTATGTTTTCGTTCCCACAATACATTGTGTGGTTTCTGCTTTTTCTCTAATTTGCAGAGTTGCCCGACTACTTAATCTGTGAATTCTCTTCACCAGAAAATAGAAAAAAATTCTCATTATTTTTCCTATTGATTATATTGAGGTTAATTGCATCAAAGTCAGAATGGTTGAGTGAAAAGTTAAATTCCATGATTTCCATTATATTCTGGTATTTATGGGTATTATAGTGGAGTTTTTCTAAAGAAACTCATTAGTTTTATTGTTATGTACCATATAATGTAATAATTTTCAACTCAGCATGTCAAGCTGATGCGTTAATTTGTAATAATGTAATATCCTATAGCGCAGTAAGGCTTTTTTAGGATAATTGAGGTTTTAGCATCTAATTATTTAGTAATGTGTCTTTTCTTTTTCCTTTTTTGTTTGGTTATCAGTTATCACAAGAAGAATGCAGGACTGTTGCTTCTAAACGATCTGTAGTCTGCCACTCGCATCGCAACTATTATCCTGCTGAGGGTACTAAGTATGTATTTCGTCTTTCTTTTTGTTTCATTAGGATAAATTATCCTTGTACAGTTGCATCTGAGTTGATTTTGAGATATAGAACTCTTCATTTTGTTTTGTTTGCCTTTTTAAGTGCTTTTTAAGTGCACAATTTTTTTAAGTAATAACTGTTTTGACACATCTTATCTCACATCCTTTTTCTCACTGAAAAAGATGGATTTCTCTTCTGACTTTTTAGTTTGTATATAGTACACAGCAGGGTGACATAATGAATCATGCTAAAATTCCATGGTTTTTGAATAATTTTTACTATTCCAGCTTCATGTAAAGTTTGTGTTCTGTGTTTAGCACTCATGTCATGTAAGAGCTTTGTTTCTGAGATATAAGATTCTCGACTAGTTTGGCTCTACTGCATTTTCTTGCTCAAGCAACAAACGACAGGATTTTAGAAAATGGGCATCGGCTCGATTCTTTTCTTGTTCTACATCTTTTCGATATCTCATCTCACTTTTAAGACAATATTGTTGTTTTTCAGCTCTTGGCAGAGGATCCATCACTACGATACTTCAAATCGCATAAGAAAGGTGTGCGGGTCTCAAGATTGTAGGGGATGTTCTTACCATCATAGTTATAGCTGCTATTCTTATCTCTTCACAACAGTTTAAGCATAAAAGGGTCTCAAGCATTAGCTGTTGTTGCATGACTTTATCCTAACAGTATTTTAACTTGACAGTTCTTTATTTAGATGTTATTTTATTTTCTATTATGATTGCGAAGGTTTGGGGTAAAACTTGAACAGCTTTGTCACTAAAAGCTTTATATCATGCATGAACTGATTAACAAAAAGACATATATAGTACTTGAAATAACTTGTGTTATTTGAATTGGTCTCATTTGCTTGGGGTTATTATAGCTAGCTTAGTTAGTAGTTACAAAAGAATATCATTTAGCTTGCTAAAATACTCTTCATTTCTTTGGTTGGCAAACTTACAACAAAATATTTTATTCTTATAAAAATCAGATAAGAACTTACAATGAAAACTAATTGTGTGCCCATTTCTTTGGTTGTTTGCTAATTTTGATTGGAGATATGACGGGGTCGAGCATTCAATTCATACAGAAGAACTTCCTAATTGTGTTGCTCAAAAAAACTCTGTTTGTGTCAGTGTACGGATTTGATGAGCGATGTGAGGATTAAGTAGTCTAAGTAGTTGGATTTGCCTTTTTGTTTGAGGAGGGTGGGTGGTTTTGATTTTTGTGTATATTTGTGTTTGTTTTTGGGTTTTTGGATCAAATGCTAGTTCTGTATGCTTGGGAAATGATGACATTGTGGTAACTGGTTAGAGAAAGGACTTCTAAGACTTTGATTGTTGTTGTGTGTCATTGGTGGACATTTTTGTAAATAGGATGAGCACCGCTGTTGTAATTTCCAAAGCAGATCATCCAGAAAACTGTCTTGCTTGCTTGTTGTTTGCATAATTTGTTTAGCAGCATGTTTTCTTCGCTGGGCATTAATGTTTGAAGCTGGTGTGACGGTCAGGATATTAAACAACAGCTGCTACTCTTATACTTGTGTGTAAAAGCTATGTGTCTTGGAAATTCTTCAAGTTTTATGTTCTCTTTTGGTCTTGGTTGGTTTGAACTTGGCATATTTCATTAACATAAAGTTTTCGTTCTTATTGAAAATTTTTGATTGATGATCTAATCTTACTCTAAATTATCTTGTTTGGTTCTATGTATCGGAGGAATATGAACAGGAAGTTTCTAGTCAACACAGTAGTGATCCTACACAAGAAAGCTCATTCAACATGCAAAAATGGATCGAGATTAGTGGTGTCCAGCTAGAGGTAGAGTATATGGCTTTGGGAATACCTTTCACTACTGTGACCTTGTTGGGCCTTCTTCAGAACCAATTTCCATGAGATCTCAATGTACCAATTTAATTAGTGAAGACTAGTTGCAAGAAACGATAAAAAAAGTTGTTAATGAGCAATTGAGTAAGGAAAGAGATGCAGCTGCAATTCTCTTGGATGACACAAAGAAGATGGTGGAGAAATGCCAAAGATGCAAATACATCTCTCTTGGAGGTAACAAAGAAGATGGTGGAGAAAGCAAATGAGGCAAATGCAACTATTTTGGATGTGACAAAGAAGATGGTGGAGGAATCAAGAGAAAGAGAAAGAGAAAGAGCATTAATGTCAACATTGGAACTATGTATGGCAAATATGAATGCATTACAAGGAGCTAGTTCGAGCCGTGCTCGTGGAAAGGACAAGCAATGTTAGATTTCCAATTGTTATTATTTTAGGCACATGTTTCACTACTTTACCTTCGGTTTATGTTTGTTGCTAGTTTAGTTTGAATCATGAGTTTGAACTGAAGTTGGAATTTGTGAATTGTTGTTGGATTTGGTGTTTCCTAGATTGAATGGATTAATGTTGTTTTAGATTGAATTGATGTTGTTCAGATTTAATAGAAATTGTATTATTTTTTTTTTTTGGTAATACTAAGCAGAATCAGGTTTAGTAATATATAATATTAGTGGGAATGAATTTTATAGTAAAATTGATTGGTGACTGTTTTGTGACTAATCTTGTGAAAGTAGTCACGAATTGGTAACTCCTTAGTAACCAACATTAGTTGCTGAATAGTGAGCACCATCAGTCACTAGTTTAGTGAGCTTGTTTCATGATGCCGGTTGTGGATCAGTGACCGTTTTGTGACCGCTTTTACGGTCACTAACCTGTGACCGCATTATATCACAGTCACTAATTTCACTTTGTGACGAGGGTTTTTGTTACCGCACATGTCGGGCAATAAGCGGTCACTAATCTGCTTTAGTGACTGATTTTGTGGTCACTAATCCTTGTTTTTCTAGTAGTGCATAAAGATGCGAGAGAAGAGAGGGAGAAGAAAGAAAGATAAATATATCACTTTAAAAGATGAGAAAGGGAGAGAAATAGGAGATGGGAAAGAGGAAATAGGGGGAAAAAAGGGCCACACTAAAAGGCTCCACGCAGTTATTAGGGGGTGTTGGTGGTTTATAAAAGAATATTGATAATGTAATTTTCATATTCATTTCAAGCTCAAGCAATAATATTGATTTTTAATACGCAACTTCTTAAAATTTTGGCTAGTATAACATACAAAAGTTTTATTCCATGTACAATTTAATAATGAATGATTAGATGTATTTGAAATGTAGAATGATTAAAGCAACAACTAATGAAATTTGAAACAATTTAAAATATGCTTAATGAATTTATATTATGCATTGAAGAGTTTAAGTTAAAAATTGATAAATTTATATATATACTAGCATTGTCGCACACTCTATGTATGTGCAAGATATAAAAAATATATACCTTAATTTAGTGCTTAAATTATTTTAGGATCAAAATATAAATATATAATTAAATTTCTTTTATAAGAACACTTTTTTAAGAACTATTTGACATAATTTATTAAACAATAATAAGCTAAAAATAAAATAATTATATAAAATAAAATTACGTGATAAAGAAATAAACAAAAAAGGAAGAAAAAATGTCGGATAATTATAATTAGAGAAATTGTTTTGTGTGTGTGTGTGTGTGTGTGTGTGTGTGTGTGAGAGAGAGAGAGAGAGAGAGAGAGAGAGAGAGAGAGAGAGAGAGAACTAAAAACATTAACTATTGATTTAAAGGAACTTTTTATTAAAAATGAGTTTCAACTTCCAAAATCTAAAATGATTGAGAAAGTGCTTTGTGGGTTGAGAAAATGGGTTTTCAAATTGAATTGTAATATTACAATATTTTCATCTTTATTTGCTTCTTTGTTGCATGTGTTATTAATTAAACTGATAAAATTGGCACATCAAAATTTGATATCCGAATTGAATTGATTTCATGAAATTTTTCAATATTAGCCATAATTTTATATAGCACTATTTAGTTCACATAGAGTTGAAGAGCAAATTTTCTAAAATTACAAAAAAAAAAAAAAAAAAAAAAATTGCTATTTGTGAAACAAAAATAAATTTTCTTTTATAATAGTATATATATATATATAAAAATAATATTTGAGCGGTTCAATTCAGTTGACGAGAAAATTAGAACCGAACCAATTTTGTGGTGCGATTTTAAACTTAATTGTTGAACCACAATTTTTTAAAAAAATTGACAAAAACAATGTTGTTTGGGTGGTTGTTGAAAATTTATGCTCACCCCTACCTTTAGAGATGGGGTATACTTAAAAGTTGATACATAGCAATATCTTCTCAATGATAATATTTTATTTTTATTTAATCATGTATAAATATTTAAAAAATAATAATATTTTTGATGTAAAAGGCATTCCTCTTACATTATTAAAAATGCAGTTAAAGTTGATAATAAGTTTTATATGCAAAAACTATTTCTACAATATCCATTCTCAAAATCTAATTAAAACTGCAAAAGTATTATTATTATTATGGTTAATTACTTTCGGAACACTTTTTTATTATGAAGTTGTGACCTATTATTTGATATTATTTTCATGGTTTATGTTCTTTTATATTTACTTTAATGTCCTTAAATACAACTATGCAACTAAATTTTTTTCGCAATTTTGTTATATTTTCCCTTTGATATTTCTTATAATAAATGAAGTTCATATCCATTTAGGTGATAATTTAATATTATAATGGAAAAAAAAAATCATTTGTGCAAAGCATAGGCTGATTAATTGTGTCAATGAAATTTAATTCTTCATGTTTTTTATTTCAATAATTTTTTGTTAATTATTTTGCATTTATAATATTTGCAGGAGAGTCTTACTATCTATGTTGTACGTTAAATTAAATATACTAATTTTTTTAATTTACAATTAACGTTCCGTGCAATAAACGGGTTAAAAACTAGTTGAGATTATTTTCTAGCATTAGATTTCAATTTCCAAAGGACACTTTTAAAGGTGTCCCAATAATATCAATGCATTTACTCTTAAAATCGGATTTGTAAATTATTAAAATGATAGGAGACTTCAATTAAACATTTAGTTTACATGAGTCACCTAAATACTATTGTTATGAAAATTCGACCACAAGTCTTGAGAAAAAGGATTATACATGCATACACATCTAGACTATATAATATAGCAAGGGGATCGTTGACTACATTTTGGAATTTTTACTAAATACAAATTTCTAATAATTTTGAGTGTTTTTTAATTAAAATGCAAAATTATCATTGGTTATCTCTTTAGCTCTTGGTTTCTGGACTAATTTTGAATTTGAATCTCATTGTTATTTTTAGTAAGTTACTTCCTAATTTATCCATAGTTCTCCCCGAAAGAAATGTCATCTTCACAAACCTAATAAAATCTAATTCATTCTATTAGATAACTGGTGGACTTATTCAGTAACGACTCATTTAGTAATAGAATTGTTATTAATGAAATCCGTTACAAAAAGTAAATTTATAATTTATTGGTTTATCACTTGAGGGTATGTATTAATATAGTAGTGTTCTTCTGATTATCACTCCACTTTATAAAATTATTGACTTAATTTATTATGGTTGTCCTTTTAACTTACCCCCCCCCCCCCCACCCCACCCCTCCGAAAAAAAATCCATTACAATTGTCTATCTTATGGGTACTTATAGTCTTTATATTGTGAAGGTTTTCACAATGTAATTTTTTATGTTATTAATCATTAAAAGATTTATGTTTCACTTTGCTTAATTTGCTTCGGTGGCTTGGCTTTCTATGTTATGTTATTATTTCATGTTGCAGTTCGTTTTATTTATGACTTTTTGAGTTCTAAATATATAAGAATTTTGGTTTTTTTATTTATAACAATTTTTTTTGCATATATTTTGACTTTTTTTTTAATTAAAAGGTGATACATCTAATTTTTTTATGTTTTAATTTTCTAATTTTCTATTATTGTTCTTTCTTCTTCTTCTTTTTTTTTCTCCTAAGTAGTTGCACGTTCTAATTGTAATTCTATCTCTCGCGTTTTATTTCCACCATTTTTGAGTTATTATTATTATTATTTTTCAGTTCATACTATCATTGATTGCTTTTGGTACTATGTGTTAATCCTCACACTTTATTATTTTGATGATAACAGAATCATTGTTTGATCTTGTTAACATATACTTAACTTGGTAGGATTATATTTGATCTTACTGTACTTGCTAGGATTATATTTGATCTTGCTCTACTTGGGAGGATTATACTCAATCTTGCTACTTAGTAGGCTGCTCAAAAGGATACACTGCCTTGATAGAGAAATTGCCTTGTGGCCTCTTCTCTTACATAAACAAGAAGATGGATCATTGCCTTTCATACATAGACAGCGAAATCTTGAAGATCATGAAGGGAGTTCGCTTGCCTTGAGAAGATAGAGACAAGGACACTATAAAAGCATCATATGGGATAACAAAGAAATCGTATCTCATTCACTTTGCATGTCTTTGCTTGACTTTGAATGAGCATTTTTGTATGTGGAACTAATAAGTGTACGAGGTCAGTGTGCTAAGAACCAAACACTTTTGTGTTGGTATGAAGCTCCTACCAGTTGCACTTTAATTGTGAGAGTAGTTTGAGACACTCTGTATGGTTTCATCTTAACCGTTTCAGTTTGTTATATTCGTAATACTAATAAAATACTTTTTACATGTTCAAAAGCCTAGGGTGAAACATACATAGGTAGTGGATTAAGCTTCTGCCCAACCACTATACATAATTGTGTCTTGTCTCTTTTAAATTTTTGTTCTCTTAATTTTTATCAATAAATTTCTGAAAAATTGTTCAAAAATTATTCTTTTAAATAAATAATTTCTATCTCATTTCTTTTAAGAATTAATTAAATTAATAAGATTTATTTTTTAAAAAAAATAATTTTCGTCCGGGTTCTTTTCATATATATTTTTTTTTGATGAAATTTCTCTTGAAAGTTAATAAAATTTCTTTAACCAAATTTTGTTTCAAAATTAATCGAACTAGCAAGATCAAATTAATCTTTTAATAATATATCTCATTTTTCTAAAAACTTAATTAAATTAGCAAGATCAATTGTTTAAAAAAAAATAATTTCATCCGATTTTAAAAAATTAATCTATTTTTCATTAATACCATTTATATTTAAAATTAATCAAATTAGCAAGCTTAGTATGGCCGCCCAAATATAATAATCTGTCATCATTTGTACAAGTTAGCTTAGTTGGTGGAGTGGTTAAGTGCCCTTCAATGAACCAAGGTTCGAATCTCATCACTCACAATTCAATTATTTTCTTCGGGGGATTATTAAAAGACTATTATGCCCTTAAAACACTCAAATGTCAATCATGTGATAGAATCTCGATAGAATATTCCACCGGAATATTTGCTTGGATGGTATTTTGTAAAAAAAGTGAAGTTTGGATGGCAATCAGTAAAAAAAAAGTTTATATGGCAAATTGTAAAAACCCGTATACTTCGGATGGTAAATAATTTTTTTCTCTTAAATCTTTTGTGATTGAGGAAGTTTGTGGAGAATGGTTACTTTAGCATCAATACCTATTACCTTTTTTTTCTATTGATTATTTGAATTCACAAGTGTCCAATCATTTTTTTTCTTTTGCAATTACTTATAGCTTTTCCCTACCATTTCTACTCATTATAAGATTAGGATCATTTTGTCAAATAATGATTTATAGAATTGTTGGATTGTTTATCATGGTAAAAACATTTTGACATCCGAACTATGGCTGTTTTTAGATTTTGCTATCCGATTTTTTTTTGTTTTGGTTGATTACCATCTAAACAAACTACACTCATGTTGGACTTTACCACTTTATAACCCTTTTGGTGGTAGCTTGAATTTAATCATGTGCATCTCACATGATATTAGCAAGGCATAATCGTCATTCTGTACATGTGTAGGGTAAATGCAAAAAGTGCTATTGAGGGGGTTCGAACCTATAGCAATATAAACATATAAGGACAACCACCACTTGGTCAACTAATATTAAAGAGCAAAGTGAGGCACATTTGTTTATTGTATCTTACTATCAACATAAATTCAAGAAAACAACTTTAATATCAATTTTAAATCCACGAAAATAGATGTAATAAAAATTATTTTTTAAAAAAATTGATCTTGTTGATTGGTCTGAGAAGTAGATATCAGTATTTAATCTTTTTGATGTACTTAAAATAAGACATATCTTTCTTAGGCTTTTTCTTCTACCTGATTTTGTTAATACTATGCATTGAAGTGTTCAACTTATTGTATGGATGTCGTGTTCTAAGTCTAACTATTCTCAAATGTCAAACTTTTCCAAATACCCTTAAACTATAAATCTATTACCCTATTTGTTTAATTTATTTTATTTTATGATACAAGTATCTTTAATTCTTAAGTTTCATAATTTTCCAGAAACTTTCGGAAGTTTAGTTTTTCGGTAGGAAATCTTCAGGTTCTGTTAGTTAACAATATTAAGTGAAATTTCATATTGGTTGGTGTCTTTACATATTCCAAGTATTTAGTATCAAATATTTGTATGTTATAATAATATTTGTATTTCTTCATTCCGCTTAATTATAGTTTTAATTTTTTAATCTTTAAATGTTTTAAATTCTAAACTATTAATTATCATAATTCACAATAATATGAATGTCATGAAACTTTTAAATCCGTGCGCAACACAGGTAGTAAGGCTAGTTGGTTTCATATGTAAGATTGATTTAGCAACTTTTGTAATATAATACTTCAAGAAATATTGCATGAGCAAGTCAAAATAACCCATATTAAATCCATAACTACGATATTTGATAAAAAGAAAAAAAAATAAAAAATATAAGATACATGCAGTGAATCAAAAGAAAAATGAAAAACTAATAAAATGGTACCCTTCAGTAAAGAAATAATAATTCTAAAATTCATAAAAAAATATTTATGTATCTCTATAATTATATATTATATACTCTTTAGTCGTAAATTTTACGTATTGTTTATTTTTATATTCAAAGATCAGTCTTAATCATTCATTTTCCAAAGCAAGATCTAATAGCTATTTATAAGAGGGCGTAATGGGTATTTAAATAAAATTAATGCAGTTAAATTTATATTAATGGAGAGGGCAAGTGTGCTAAGTTTTCATAATATAAGTAGTTTTAGGCTATTTTTTGATTACAGGGGGTTTTTAGCCATTTCTCAAAAATATAGGGGATATTTTTGAATTTAACCTTTTTAATATTCCTTTTGGAACCAAAATACTGGGAACCGTATGCCATTATTAGATAGGACACACACTACTTGAGATACAAAGCAGGACCAACCAATCCATGTTGACTTCTTTACAAGCATATATATTCTATACAAGCTTTTTTGGTAAAAAGCAATGCATCAATGTTTACCGATTTTAATTCTTCATATTCTCAGTTGTTCTTCTCTTTATATTCTAAGCATGAACTTTTTTTTTCCCTCTTCATATAGTATTTTCACCATTTTGAGGGTTTTTTTAAGTTCATATTTCACATTTGGTTTTAGTTATTTTTATCTTAACTTTTGCATTATACATCGAAATATCTCTTTATCTTTAATCTTCTTTTCTGGTCCTAAATGCTTGAAAATCATTCAATTTCTATACATAATGTTCAGTTTTTCACAGGCATGATATATTTATACATGCTTTTTTTGATAAAAAGTGATATATCTAGTTTTTACCTATTTTAATTTTTATACTTTTTGTTATTCATTTTTTTCCTAAGCAGCTTCTTTTTATCTTTTTTTCCCCACTTCATATTTCAATTTCACTATATGTGAGTTTTTTTTTTCTTTTCATATTTTCATTTTTCGTTTTTTAGTTATTTTATCTTAGTTGTTGCTATTTTTGTTCATCAAATTGTTGACATTTAATTTTCTTTTTATGATCCCAAAATGCTTGAAATCACGTAATTTTGACACTTAATATTCATATTTTTACTATCATAATATATTTTATACTTGATTTTTTTGGTAAAAGGTGAGAGATCTAATTTTTACCTATGTTGATTTTTAATTTTCGATTATAAAATTTAACAGCAAAAATTTAACACCGTTATAAGTTTCTCGTTTAACTGCTAAGTAGAAGGGTACAAACGCTACATTTTAAAGATAAGGAGGATAAATAGCACCTTGACTAAAATATAGGGGTACAAATTACAATTAGTCCTTCTTTTAATTACAATATTTATGACATGTAATGATGCAAATGAACAGATATGTGATGCACCGACAAACACAAACACACACACACACACACACACATCTATCTATACTATTATATATTTGAGAAAGGTGTTTGACTCAAATTTATCCAATTTTGACTAAATTCTAATTTTCTAGAATTTTGATTTTTTGAAAACAAAAAATATATGTTCAAAATACAAGATTTTCAAAAAGCACACAATCAAAAAAATAAATAAATAAAACTTGTTGATTACAAGACAACCTACTATTTGCAAGACAATAAAAAAAATTATATTTTAATGAAATTATTTAGACATTTAATTTAATTCCAGATTCCCAAAGGTGCATAATAAAAAAAAAGTTGCTGATGCCAAGACAATCAAAAGAAAAATGATGATTTAAAAAAAATGCTGATGACAAGGCAATAAAAAAAATGAAATTATTTCACATTTAATTTAATTCAAGATTCCCAAAAGGCACACAACAAAAAAGTTGCTGATGACAAGGCAATCAAAGAAAAATCATGATTTTTTTTTCCATAAACTTTCGAAAATGCACACAATCAAATAAAAACCTGATGATTTTTTTTTTAACCTTGTCACGTGAATATTATAGGCATATCTTCAAAGATAATTAAAAGAACTTGAGTAGGTTCAAGCCATTTTTACGTTTCCTATTTTTTCCTTTTTAACGTTTTCTATTTTTTTCGATTTTCTATTTTTGTGCAGTTGTGTCCGTTGGCCCTTTTGAGGTAAGTTTCCAACCATTGCTATGTTTCCTTTTTTTTTTTTTCCTTTTAACGTTTCCTTTTGTTTTTTTTTGTATAATGGTTTCGTTTTTTCATTACTGTTTTTCTACATTTTTTGGTACATTCAAATCCAAGGATTAATTTCTAAAATTTCTAAACTGGAAAATGTGACCATTGTTGAAAGCAAGACATGGTCCTCTCTGTATGCACATTAGAACCCCATTTGTATATAACCCCAAATTACCTCACTGTAGGAACAACATCCATTTTACTTGAATTAATAACCCCAAATTTGTATATATATTGTTTTTTGGTAGGAAAGTTTAATGATAAACTCCATATATTCAATGTAGGTTCTGTTTATATCTATTCTTTATAATATTTTGTAGTGACTTTGATCTATACCTGATGAATGTGCTATGGTTACTTATTCTATGATCTGTTTATTTGATATTACTAAATTACAAATGCCTATGCGTTTTAGGATTATGCTATGCCGCTAATAATACAAACACTTGATTAGTTTCATTTCGTATTTATTTTATGGTTGGTGAAAAGATTCCAAATTAAATATTTAATTAAGAAAATAATTTATCACAAGATGAATGCGTATTATCCAAGCTTTTTTCACCCTTGAAGACCACTTCTCTTAATATGAAAATTGACAAGAATGGGTAAAAGCTATATATTATACAGTTAAGTAATTGTACCTCTTATCTCATTCAAATTCATGTTAATGTGTACGAATAGATTATTTAA
>JAOWBU010001004.1:0-2500 GCA_026212405.1 Petrea volubilis
GTTGCATCCAACGTACGCCCAACACCCGATGGGGTCATTGATCGCACAAGACGCAGCACGCCGCCCGCTCGAGCTCGTCCGAGTACCGTACAATCTCGAATCGCATCGCTATGCCTGAGGTCGTCTCGCGAGCGGAGAGCTTTGCCTTACGCTCACAATCACCGTGTAGGAGTTGTTTGCACGATCAATGACAGGGGACCCAAGCGCACACCCATACAATCCAGGCATCGGGTCGCTCATGACGCCTTACGTTGCCACGCTCAGGCTTCCCGCTGAAGTAGCTCAACTTGATTCCACCCGTACCCACAGCAAAGAGGAGCTGAACGCTCGTGTTAGCACGGTACGGGAACGGGAACTCCACTCGCCCCCCCGAGGGGTTGCCTTCGCAAGCGCAATGCTTTATCATGCACACCCTACGCCGCTTGGGCATCAAGTGCTAGCCCAACACCGAGTTGCGATCCAACGCACGCCCAACGCCCGATAGGCATTGATCGCACAAGACGCAACACGCAGCCCGCTCGAGCGAGCTCGTCCTAGCACCGTACAAATCTTGAAGCTTTGCTCGCTACGCCTACTGGTCTCTCTCGCGAGCGGAGAGCTTTGCCTTGCGCTCACAATCACCGTGTAGGAGTTGTTTGCACGATCAATGATAGGGGGAACCAAGCGCACACCCAATACCATCCGGGCATCGGTCGCTCATGACGCTGCACGTTGCACGCTCAGGCTTCCCGCTGAAGTGGTTTCGCTTGATTCCACCGTACCCACGCAAGGAGGAGCATGAAACGGTCATGCTATCACGGTACGGGAACGGGAACTCCACTCGCCCCCCCGAGGGGTTGCCTTCGCAAGTGCAATGCTTTATCATGCACTCCCAACGCCGCTTGGGCATCAAGTGCTAGCCCAACACCGAGTTGCCATCACGCCCAACGCCCGATGGGCATTGATCGCACAAGACGCAGCACGCCGCACGCTTGAACTCGTCCGAGCACCGTAAAAAAAGCTTGAAGCTTCTCATTGAACACAAAGCCAACACAAGCCCACACCGAAGCCAACACGTGCCCACACCGAATCGAACCAAGCTGAGCCGAACTAAACCAGCCCAAGCTGAGCTGGGGCCTCGTGCCTTGGGATGGTTCCATGATGGAAAGGGGGACGCCATCCCAATCAAACCCACACTCGTGTTGGCAATGCTCCGACGCTAGTAGCTTCGGACGAATTTGCGGACAAATTGCCCTCGCGAAACGGATGCCTTGTCATGCCAACCGACTCCGGGTAGGTCATCGGCTGCACGCGACTCAACACGCCGCTCGCTCTAGGCGCCTCGCCGAAAAACTCGCCGGATAGCCACCGGCGGCCTGCAATAGGTCGCCAGAGCAAAGCCAACTCGATCCCACCCGTCTTGCTTGGGGGGTGGCGGGCTTGCCCGGCCGCTGGTGCGGTCCCAAGGCACTCGGCACCCGACACCCCCTCAAACTACCTCCTCCCCCCTATAATAGGTTAAAAAAAAAAACCCTTGTGACAGCACTAGACATTGAAAGGGCCGAGGAGTCACAATCGTTGGGATTTTATAGTAAACGATGTTCGTTTTGTTTCAAAACTTGCACCCTACCCCAAAATTTAATGTAGAATTCATTTTTGTTGTCAAAATTTTTTTTTCGAGCATCGGAAAATATTAATTTAATATTTTAATTATTAAAAATAGCAAAAAAATCTGAAAAAAAATCTGAAAAATTATATTAGTGCACAAAAAATTGTGAAAAAATTAGTAAATGGCCTTACAACTTTAATGTGTTTTGGAAAAAAAAAATTAGGACATCCGAAAATATTAATTCGTATTATTTGATCATTAAAAATAGGGAAAATACAGGAAAAATTGGGGAAACATACGGAAAATATATATGTGCATGAAATAATGTTGGGATTTAGTAAATGGTGTTACAACTTCAATATGCTAGCGAAAACAAAAATTTCAAACCTCCGAAAGTACTAATTTGTATTAATTTGGTCATCAAAAATAGGAGAAAAAAGGTAAACAATACAATATATTTGGAAATTTAGTACACGGCGTTACAAATATAATATTTGTGAGTGGAAAAATTCGGAACTCCAAAACATAAAATCACACGATGACTTTCCCAATCCTTGAGTAGTGAGATGTGCGGACATCCAACGATGCGCCCCAACATATCCGAGAAAAGGTTTTGGATAGTCGAGCAACTAATAGTTTGGCTTTACTCGGTCTTTGATATGCAACACTGTGTCTCGTACTGGTATCCATTCCCAAGTAACAAGTGGCGAACGCCCATCGATAATCTCGCACGAAGTGGTATCGGCATCGTTATGTTACGAGCAGTAGAAAGGACGGCACACGGGACAGCGGCGAACCGACATGCACAAGATGCGTCGCACGGTGACTAGTCGACTCGCACGACGTGCTGCACGGTGAGAAGATGACTCGCACGACGTGCTGCACAGTGAGAAGATGACTCGCACGGTGCCC
>JAOWBU010001004.1:7500-12500 GCA_026212405.1 Petrea volubilis
AAATAATCCATACTAGGATTATAGAGCTCTTGGGCTTTTCCGCTACCTTGCTGAACCTTAGTCTGATAAAGGATGCTGTTATCCCTGACATGCCTCTGGGAACTGAGTTCGACCCTATTCCCCTTGACTGAAGCTGTTTTAGTATATATATCTATATATTTATGGTGTGAAGTATTGTAGTAGAGTTTGATGCCATAGTAAGATGCTATAGATGATATCACGCTAGTTTTTTGATTGTGCATAGATAGCGTGATCTTGTTGTGAATCTGTGTGCCAAACTTTTTGATGTATATACTTGGCTTATGACTACTAATGTTTTGAGACTACTTATGATCTAAGTTCCTCACTTCTAAGTTATTTTGGATATAGATGTCGAAACGAACCAGAAATGAGACTGAATCCCAAGAAGACCGATTCTTTGTGGTGTTCGAACGAATAGCAACTATCCTCGAGAACCAAACTAATAACAACAACAACCATGATCGCAATCATGATGAGTCTGCTACCGATGCCTTGACCACCTTTCTTAAATTAGTACCCCCACATTTTCGAGGTGAACCCGACGACAGTAAAGCAACAAACTGGCTGGAGGCGATGGAAAAGATTTTCGAGGTACTCAACTATGATCCGAGGAGGAAGGTGATGTTAGCTAGCTTTCGTCTAGAGGACGATGCTCGTCATTGGTGGAAATGCGTAAGTAATAAGTGGGCAGCCCTTCATACCCCTCCGGTCTGGGATAATTTTGTTAAGGAATTTAACGCCCAATATATCCCTCGAGTTATCCAAGAGAGGCGAGAGAGAGAGTTTCTCAATTTAGCTCAACGTGACTTGAACGTGGCGAGGTACGAAGCCTTGTTCACCAAGTTAGCTCGATTTGCACCTTACTTTGTTGAGAATGAAGAGAGAAAGATATGGAAATTCATTGGAGGACTTCGATTAGAAATCCAAGATCGGTTATCTGCGGTCCAGTTGCCAACCTACACAGCGGCTGTCGAAACAGCACTTAAGGTGGAAAGTACGATGGAACAGTTGAAGATGAAACGAGGACAGTTGGCACGAGCACCGAATACTGGAGGACTAGGTGGGAGAGCCCCGGGAGGCCCTAAAAAGATGTTTAGGCCGAATATTCAAGGGAACTGAGGAAATCTTTCTGGCCCTTCGTCTCAAAGAAATGAGACTTGCACCTACTGCGGGAAGCTGAACCATACCGAGGACCGATGTTGGAATAAGGCCAGAAGGTGCCCAATATGTGGAAATAGTGGGCATTTTCTATTAAACTGCCCTCAAGCAAAACCAGCGCAACCCTCAAATCTGGGAAAGAATGCAAAGGGCCACGGGAATCAAGTGGGAAAACCACAAGTCCAAGGGAAGGTCTTCGCCATGAACCGGGTTGAAGTCGAGAATTCATCGGTCGTAGAAGGTACGCTTCTTGTCAATCGATATTTTGCTAAAGTATTAGTCGATCCAGGTTCGACGCATTCATACATATCGACTGGTTTCTTTACTAGTCTGCAAGTACAACCTGAGATTTTGCCTTACGAATTAGAAATCACAACGCCCCTTGGGAATAAATGGAAGACAGACTTAGTTTATAAAGGTTGTGAGCTAGAAATCAGTGGTCAAAAGATGACAGCTGACCTGGTATTGCTTCCCATCCATGACTTTGATATTATTTTGGGTATGGATTGGTTAGCCGCATCTTACGCTCAAGTAGACTGTCGTCACAAGGTCGTAAGGTTATGTTTTCCGAATCAGCCTGTCATTGAAATGGTAGGAAACAAGACCGCACCCGCGATACCCATTATCTCCCTTGTGCAAGCTAACCGATTATTGCAAAAGGGCAATTATGCGTTCATGGCCCACATTATGAATAAGTCTGAAGACAAAAAGAAGCTTGAAGAAGTGCCTGTAGTACGGGAGTTCCCGGATGTATTTCCTGATGATTTAAAGGGCTTACCCTCACATCGAGAGATCGATTTTGTAATTGAATTATTACCTGGAACCGCCCCGATCTCTAAGACTCCTTATAGGATGGCTCCTGCTGAATTGAAAGAGCTCAAGACCCAACTACAAGAGTTGCTAGATAAAGGGTTTATTCGCCCAAGTACATCACCCTGAGGAGCTCCGGTACTATTTGTCAAGAAGAAAGATGGAACTTGGAGATTATGTATCGACTATCGTCCGCTTAACCAAGTCACCATCAAGAATAAATACCCTTTGCCAAACATTGATGAGTTGTTTGACCAACTACAAGGAGCTTCAGTTTATTCAAAACTAGATTTGAAATCCGGATATCACCAAGTGCGAATTCAAGAAGAAGATATTCCTAAGACCGCCCTTAATACCAGGTACGGTCACTACGAGTTTGTGGTGATGCCATTCGGTGTAACAAACGCCCCTGCTACCTTCGTGGACTTGATGAACCGGGTATTCCGACCATACTTAGACCAATTTGTAGTTGTCTTTATAGACGACATACTGGTCTACTCTAAGTTGGAAGAAGAACACGAAAGGCACTTGAGGATAGTACTCCAGGCACTGAGAGACGAAAAGTTGTATGCTAAATTCAGCAAGGGTGAGTTTTGGCTGACACAGGTCGCCTTTCTAGGACACATAGTGTCAAAGAATGGAATTGCAGTTGATCCAGGAAAAGTCAAAGCAGTGGTGGAATGGAAGCAACCCACGACTGTCACAGAGGTGCGAAGTTTTCTAGGATTGGCGGGATACTATCGGAGATTTATCAAGGATTTTTCCAAGATTGCCCGCCCCTTAACTAGGCTAACTCAGTCCAACGTGCTGTTCGCTTGGGATAATCATTGCGAAACTAGCTTTCAAGAACTGAAGAATAAATTGGTCACCGCCCCTGTATTGACTCTGCCACAAGGGACCGACGGATTCATGGTCTACACAGATGCATCCAAAGAAGGACTGGGATGTGTGCTTATGCAAAACAGGAAGGTAGTGGCTTATGCTTCACGAAAGTTAAAATCTTACGAGGAAAATTATCCAACGCACGATTTAGAGCTTGCAGCCATCATTTTTGCTCTCAAGAAGTGGAGACATTATCTTTATGGGACTTCATTCGAAGTATTTACCGATCACAAGGGTCTCAAGTATTTGTTCTCCTAGAAAGAGTTAAATATGAGACAACAAAGATGGTTGGAAATGCTAGCCGACTTCAATTGCGACATTCAATACCATCTTGGAAAAGCGAATATCGTAGCAGATGCATTAAGTAGAAAAGCTAATCTTGCCTGCTTAATGACTCGAGAATGGACATTATTGGAAGATATCGCGAGTTGGAAGCCTAAAGAACAGGAGTTTGGAGCTGTGTTTTCGCAACTACATGCACAACCCGTTATACTTCAGCGAATCAAAGAAGCTCAGGAAACCGACAAAGAACTCCAAAGGGTTAAAGATCGAATTAACCTGGGCTCAGAAAAGGAGTTTACCTTGCCAAATGATGGGATCTTAAGATTCCAAAACCGAGTATGGGTTCCAGATAATGAGCAGCTGAAGAGAGAAATATTAGAGGAAAGCCACAACACCAAATACACGATACATCCAGGGATAAATAAGATATATCAAGATGTTAAACGGCAGTACTGGTGGCCCAAGATGAAAAGGCAAATCGCAGAGTTCGTATCAAAATGCTTAACTTGCCAACAAGTTAAAGCAAGCCATCAAAAGCCTTTTGGGTTACTACACCCTCTATCAATCCCTGAATGGAAATGGGAACACATTACGATGGACTTCGTTATGGGGCTACCACGGACACAAAAGGGTCATGATGCAGTATGGGTGGTAGTGGACAGACTCACGAAAAGCACCCATTTTCTTGCATTCTCTAAGACTTATTCATTGGATCAGATGGCAGAGATCTATAAGAGTGAGATTGTCAGGTTACATGGTGTTCCAGTAAGCACAGTATCTGACCGAGATCCTCGGTTCGTTTTCAAATTTTGGCAAGGGCTACAAAAAGCACTAGACACTGAGTTGAATTTTAGTACAGCTTTTCACCCACAAACTGATGGACAAACTGAAAGAGTTATCCAAATTTTGGAAGACATGCTTAGGGCGTGTACCCTAGATTTTGATGGAAGTTGGGATCGACATTTGCCCCTTGCAGAATTCGCCTACAATAACAGTTACCAGGCTACGATAGGGATGGCTCCCTTTGAAGCTCTTTACGGCAGAAAGTGCAGATCCCCTGTATGTTGGAGCGAAGTGGGTGAGAGTAAACTTATAGGTCCGGACTTAATTCATGAGACGACAGAGGCTATCAAGATGATAAAGAAACGAATGGAAACGGCATAAAGTTGTCAAAAGAGTTATGCCGACAGACAACAAAAAGACTTGGAATTTAGAGTAGGTGACTTTGTATTCTTGAAAGTTTCGCCAAGAAAGGGTGTTCTAAGGTTTGGACGGAAGGGCAAGTTAAACCCCTGCTATATTGGACCTTTTGAGATACGAGCAAGAGTGGGAAAGGTTGCCTATCGATTAGTCTTACCTCTGACTCTAGTAGAAGTGCATGACGTATTCCATGTCTCTATGCTTAAGAAATACCATCCTGATCCCTCTCACGTTGTAAATCATGCGTCTCTCGATATTGGCCCAGACTTGACCTACGTAGAAGAACCGGTTAGGATTTTAGACTTCCAAGAGCGTACTCTGAGGAACAAAATCATTCCGTTAGTACGTGTTTTATGAAAATACCATGGGATTGAAGAAAGTACATGGGAACGAGTGGAGGAAATGCAAGAAAAGTACCCACAATTGTTCGATTGAGTATAAGACCCAATTTCGAGGATGAAATTTTCTAAGGAGGGGAGGATGTGACGACCTGGTAATCTTTAATATATAAATAATTGATATAACATCTTATGTTCTTGAAAATGTCATTTTCATATTTTAGTCGAATTTTAGATCAATTTATAATTTGAACGGTAAAGTGTCAATTTTCGAATTTCGATTACCACTCTTGGAAAAATTCATCTATT
>JAOWBU010001005.1:0-7500 GCA_026212405.1 Petrea volubilis
TATGTCCCGGGGTGGCCCGGGCGCGACGAGGGCTCCGTCCCGGAGCGGCCTAGGCGCGACTCGCCTCAGTCCCGGGACGGCCTAGGCGCGACTCGCTCCGTCCCGGGACGGCCTAGGCGCGACTGGCCGGATCCGTCCCGGACGGCCTAGTGCGCGACTCCTTGTCCCTGGATGGCCTAGGCGCGACTTGGATCCTTCCCGGGACGGCCTAGGCGCGACTGGGTCCGTCCCGGGACGGCCTAGGGGCGACTCGCTCCGTCCCGGGCGGCCTAGGCGCGAATAGGCTCCGTCCGGTGCGGCCTAGGCGCGACTCGCTCCGTCCCGGGCGGCCGGATTCGAGGAGGCTTTGTCCCGGTGCGGCTTAGTCTGCGACTCGCTCCGTCCCGGGGCGCCTAGGCGCGACCTCGGCATCCGTCCCGGGACGGCCAAGCGCGACTCGCTCCGTCCCGGGGCGGCTAGGCGCTACTCGCTCCGTCCCGGGGCGGCCTAGGCGCGACTCGCTCCGTCCCGGGACGGCCGGATTCGAGGAGGCTTCGTCCCGGGACGGAGCGGCGCGACTCGCTCCGTCCCGGGGCGGCCTAGGCGCGACTGCGCTCCGTCCCGGGGCGGCCGGATTCGAGGAGGCTTTGTCCCGGTACGGCCTAGGCGCGACTCGCTCCGTCCCGGTGCGGCCTAGGCGCGACTCGGCTCCGTCCCGGGACGGCCTAGGCGCGACTCGCCTGAGTCCCGGGGCGGCCTAGGCGCGACTCGCTCTGTCCCGGGGCGGCCGGATTCGATGAGGCTTTGTCCCGGGACGGCCTAGGCACGACGAGGCTTCATCCCGGGACGGCCTAGCTCGAGGAGGCTTCGTCCCGGGGCGGCCTAGGCTCGAGGAGGCTTTGTCCCGGGACGGCCTAGGCGCGACTAGGCTTAGTCCCGGGGCGTCCTAGGCGTTAGTAGGCAGTGTGCGGGCACCGTGCGGCGCGGCGTGCGAGTCGACTAGTCATCGTGCAGCGCGTCGTGTGAGTCGACTAGTCCCCGCGCCGCACGTCGTGCGAGCCGACTAGTCACCGTGCGGCGCATCGTGTGCATGTCGGTTCACCGCTGTGCCGTGTGCCTTCCTTTCTACTGCTCGTAACATAGCAACACCGATACCATTTCGTTCGAGATTGGCGATGGGCGTTCGCCACGTGTTAGTCGGGAATGGATACGAGTGCGAGACGCTGTGTTGCGTATCAAAGATCGAGTAAAGCCAACTATTAGTTGCTCGACTATCGAAAACCTTTCATCGGATTTGTTGGGGCACATCATTGGATGTCCGTGCATCTCACTACTCAAGGATTGGGAAAATCGTCGTGTGATTTTATGTTTTGGAGTTCCGAAATTCTCCACTCACTAATATTATATTGTATTGTTTACCTTTTTCTCCTATTTTTTGATGACCAAATTAATACAAATTAGTACTTTTGGAGGTTCGAAATTTTTTTTTTCCAAAGCATATTGAAGTTGTAACACCATTTACTAATTTCCAACATTGTTTCATGCACATATATATTTTCCGTATGTTCCCCCAATTTTTCGTGTATTTTCCCTATTTTTAATGATCAAATAATACGAATTAATATTTTCGGATGTCCTAAATTTTTTTTTCCAAAGCATATTAAAGTTGTAAGGCCATTTACTAATTTTCCGCATTTTTTCATGCACTAATATGATTTTTCATATTTTTTGATATTTTTTAATAATTAAAATATTAAATTAATATTTTCCGATGCTCCAAAAAAATTTTTGACAACAAAATGAATTCTACAATAAATTTTGGGGTGGGTTGCAAATTTTCAAACAAAACGAACATCGTTTACTATATAATCCGAAAGATTGTGACTCCTCGGCCCTTCCAATGTCTAGTGCTGTCACTAGGCTTTTTTTTTTTTAACCTATTATAGGGGGGAGGAGGTAGTTTGAGGGGGTGTCGGGTGCCGAGTGCCTTGGGACCGCACGAGCGGGCCGGGCAAGCCCGCACGCCCTCAAGCAAGACGGGTGGGATCGAGTTGGCTTTGCTCCGGCGACCGATCGCCGGCCGTCGGCGGCTGTCCGGCGGATTTTCCGGCGGGTCGCCTAGAGCGAGCGGCGTGTTGAGTTGTGTGCAGCCGATGACCTACCCGGAGTCGGTTGGCACGACGAGGCATCCGTTTCGCTGGGGCAATTCGTCGGCGAATCGTTCGAAGCTACTAGCGTCGGAGCATTGCCAACACGAGTTGTGGGCTACTTGGGATGGCCTCCCCCTTTCCATCATGATGGAACCATCCCAAGGCGCGGGGCTTGAGCTCGGCTCCGCTCGGTTGGATTCGGTGTGGGCATGCGTTGGCTTTGTGTTCCGATGAGAAGCTTCGAGATTCGTTACGGTGCTCGGACGAGCTCGAGCGTGCGGCGTGCTGCGTCTTGGGCGATCAATGCCTATCGGGCGTTGGGCGTGCGTTGGATGGCAACTCGGTGTTGGGCTAGCACTTGATGCCTAAGCGGCATCGGGAGTGCATGATAAAGCATTGCGCTTGCGAAGGCGACCCGTCGGGGGGGCGAGTGGAGTTCCCGTTGCCGTACCGTGCTGGGACGAGCGTTTCATGCTCCTCTTTGCGTCGGTGCGGTGGAATCAAGGGAGCCACTCCGGCCAGGAAGCCTGAGCGTGCAACGTGCGGCGTCATGAGCGACCGATTCCCGGACGGTATTGGGTGTGCGCTCGGTGCCCCCTGTCATTGATCGTGCAAACAGCTCCTACACGGTGTTTGTGAGCGCAAGGCAAAGCTCCCCGCTCGCGAGGGCGACCAGCGGGCATAGCGAGCGAAGCTTCGAGATTTGTTACGGTGCCCGGACGAGCTCAAGCGTGCGGCGTGCGGCGTCTTGTGCGATCGATGCCTATCGGGCGTTGGGCGTGCGTTGGATGGCAACTCGGTGTTGGGCTAGCACTTGATGCCTAAGCGGCATCGGGAGTGCATGATAAAGCATTGCGCTTGCGAGGGCAACCCGTCGGGGGGGCGAGTGGAGTACCCGTTGCCGTACCGTGCTGGGACGAGCGTTTCATGCTCCTCTTTGCGTCGGTACGGTGGAATCAAGGGAGCCACTTCGGCGGGAAGCCCGAGCGTGCAACGTGCGGCGTCATGAGCGACCGATGTCCCGGATGGTATTGGGTGTGCGCTTGGTGCCCCCCGCCATTGATCGTGCAAACAACTCCTACGCGGTGTTTGTGAGCGCAAGGCAAAGCTCCCCGCTCGCGAGAGCGACCGGCAGGCGCAGCGAACGAAGCTTCGGGATTTGTTACGGTGCCCGGACGAGCTCAAGCGTGCGGCGTGCTGCGTCTTGTGCGATCAATGCCTATCGGGCGTTGGGCGTGCGTTGGATGGCAACTCGGTGTTGGGCGAGCACTTGATGCTTAAGCGGCATCGGGAGCGCATGATAAAGCATTGCGCCTGCGAAGGCAACCCGTCGGGGGGGCGAGTGGCGGTGTCATTGCCGTACCGTGCTGGGACGAGCGCTTCGTGCTCCTCCTTGCGTCGGTATGGTGGAATCAAGCGAGCCACTTCGGCGGGAGGCCCGAGCGTGCAACGTGCGGCGTCATGCGCGACCGTTGCCCGGATGGTATTGGGTGTGCGCTTGGCGCCCCATGTCATTGATCGTGCGAGCAACTCCTACGCGGTGTTTGTGAGAGCAAGGCAAAGCTCCCCGCTCGCGAGAGCGACCGGCAGGCGCAGCGAGCGAAGCTTCGGGATTCGAAACATTGCCAACCCCAGCTCATTGTTGTTTTTTCGTTCCGTCATCGGTTTTGCGTCCGTCTCGTGCCTTTCGTGCCACCCGGGGCATGCTTGGGCGCACTTGCTATCGTTCGTCACCCGCAATGCTCGAAGCATGTTGGGACGACGGTCGACGGCCTGTGCGTTCGAGCATAGCGTACGTAAGGGCGCGTGAGTGGTGATTGGCGCGCTTGGGCATGTCGGTTCCTTGCTTGTGCAGCGACGACATCTCCTTCGCGCCACTTCAGTTGTTGGCCCAAACTGCGTGTTCGCCTTGGCCGCTGCTGGTTTCCTGTGCCGTATACCTATTGTGAAGGCATTCGATCGGCTTGAAATGACCCTTTTCCTCCTTGCTCCGTGGCTCTTGGGGCCGCGGTGCGGGGTGGACCTCAAAGCGTGCACCGCGTTCCACTTTTGTTGTGCGCCAACGCGTGCTTCGGTCATTGGCCCGCGGTGCCACGCTCGATCTCTCGGATGCGGAAGAGCGACCGGGTACGAGGTCAGCGACCTCTATTTGCCCCAAAAAATCAAAGCGTTCTACGCTTCGTGCGAACGACCGTCGTTCCCGCTATGGCCGTGTGACGACCCGGTAATCTGTAATATTTAAATAATTGATTTAAAATCTTTTGCTTCTTGTAAATGTTATTATTACTTGTTGTTTTCAAATTTTCGTCTGCTTTTGCGATTAACTTACAATTTGAACGGTAAAGTGCCAATTTTTGAATTTCGATTACCACTCTTGGAAAAATTCATCTATTAAATACTTATGAGTTTCAAAAATAATATAACTAAGTATTCTAGACTTTTTTGCATGGAGAAAATCAATTTTGAATGAATTACATGATTTTCCAAATTTTAGAGGAATTTGACATTCGAACACAATTTTCGAACTTTCTATGTCCTAAATTGCAATTTTCGAAAACTTAACTAAAATATTCTTAATTTCTGAGAAATATACATATAATTTCAGATTTATAACATTAAATTTCATAATTTTGGAATTTTTCTAAATTAATTATGAATTTTCGGATTTTATGCTCCAAAAACCCTAATTTTATGCCCTAAAACCCTAATTTTTGGTTTTTATAAAAATAATAAATACAAATTCGAATTTTTAATAAAATAAAGATATGATTTCAGATTTTATAAGATGAGGACAATCAAAATCAGATTTTATTAGATTTTATTTGATTTTATTTGATTTTGTGTTAATATTTTATTAAAATATCCTACACTAATACAAGATGAATTTCTTCTAGAAATTGTGCATTTGTGTGGTCTTCCATTCATCTAGATTCATGACTCATGGATTAGGGTTACACCAAGGCTAGAATAGAGGAGGGAGGTGGAAGATTTCATTTAATTTGGCATTTAATTCTAAGCCTAGTTGGGAGATTTGCATTAAATGGAAAGATTTGCATTTATTAAACCTTGGTCCCCAAGTCTTGCCTTCTACCCTCATTCTCCACTATAAATAGGACCTCCCACACACTTCCCCATCCCCAAAAACGTCCTCACACATACACACACTATACTCTCTCTATTTTCTTCCACAAACACACAAATCCCGCCTAAAAACACACCCCCTCACTTACTCTACTCTCAACACCCAAAACACTTCTTATGTATAGCCTATCTTCCACCCACATATATGTACACACAAGCCCTTCTATTTTCATCCATATATACCTATAAAGCCTTCTATATCCTCTCTTTTTCCCTAAAAACATTTCAAGGTAGGAGTATTGTTTAATTTCATGAGTAAAGTAGGAATTTAAGTATCTTGTAAGTTTTAGATATTTTATGCTTTCATTTTCATTATAGTATTATGTGAAATTATGTGTCTACGTGCACCTATTCAAACACACACGCACCTTATGGGGTTGAATGATATTTCTACTCAACCGTCGCGTTGACTCCTCCTTTCCAATACTTTTTAGACAGAAATAAGATAGCGGATCAGATTGGCGCAGCGGAAGCATTTGGAAGCTTTTTACACGATATAGTTACTTTTCTATTCTTTTGAAAATTGTGACTTTTGTATTTTGTACAAATTATATGTGAAAATAATTATTTATACAACTATGAAAATATTACCGTTGCGCGTTTCGGGCCAATATGTTTTAATAAAATTCAAGGGTATTTTTCCGGGTCGTGACAAATGGTATCAGAGCCGCTTGCCAGCCGGAATACTGGGAGCTAAGTGCTCTGTGGGGCAAAGTGCTACGCATACGGGAGCCACCGCTTGAGCCCGCAGAGCAAATGTTACGTCTTGAGCCCACGAGGCCAAGTGCTATGTATTGAAAGTCTTGAGCCCATGAGGCCAAGTACTACTTCTTGAATGTTTTGAGCCTGCGGGGCAAAGTGCTACGTGTGCGGGAGTCGCCTCTTGAGCCCACAGGAGCCACCTCTAGAGTCCCGACGCCTGGCAGATGGTATTGGTATGTGTGACTTTTGCTACAAAACTTCTAGTGTATCTATTGAATTTTGTATTTGATTGGAATATATTTTGGGTTCTAAACTCTTTTGTGAAAGCATATTTTTGGAAAAATACCCTCAACTCTTTTACAAAATAAAGTTGAATTTCGAGGACGAAATTCTTTTAAGGAGGGGAGGATGTGACGACCCGGTAATCTGTAATATTTAAATAATTGATTTAAAATCTTTTGCTTCTTGTAAATGTTATTATTACTTGTTGTTTTCAAATTTTCGTCTGCTTTTGCGATTAACTTACAATTTGAACGGTAAAGTGCCAATTTTTGAATTTCGATTACCACTCTTGGAAAAATTCATCTATTAAATACTTATGAGTTTCAAAAATAATATAACTAAGTATTCTAGACTTTTTTGCATGGAGAAAATCAATTTTGAATGAATTACATGATTTTCCAAATTTTAGAGGAATTTGACATTCGAACACAATTTTCGAACTTTCTATGTCCTAAATTGCAATTTTCGAAAACTTAACTAAAATATTCTTAATTTCTGAGAAATATACATATAATTTCAGATTTATAAACATTAAATTTCATAATTTTGGAATTTTTCTAAATTAATTATGAATTTTCGGATTTTATGCTCCAAAAACCCTAATTTTATGCCCTAAAACCCTAATTTTTGGTTTTTATAAAAATAATAAATACAAATTCGAATTTTTAATAAAATAAAGATATGATTTCAGATTTTATAAGATGAGGACAATCAAAATCAGATTTTATTAGATTTTATTTGATTTTATTTGATTTTGTGTTAATATTTTATTAAAATATCCTACACTAATACAAGATGAATTTCTTCTAGAAATTGTGCATTTGTGTGGTCTTCCATTCATCTAGATTCATGACTCATGGATTAGGGTTACACCAAGGCTAGAATAGAGGAGGGAGGTGGAAGATTTCATTTAATTTGGCATTTAATTCTAAGCCTAGTTGGGAGATTTGCATTAAATGGAAAGATTTGCATTTATTAAACCTTGGTCCCCAAGTCTTGCCTTCTACCCTCATTCTCCACTATAAATAGGACCTCCCACACACTTCCCCATCCCCAAAAACGTCCTCACACATACACACACTATACTCTCTCTATTTTCTTCCACAAACACACAAATCCCGCCTAAAAACACACCCCCTCACTTACTCTACTCTCAACACCCAAAACACTTCTTATGTATAGCCTATCTTCCACCCACATATATGTACACACAAGCCCTTCTATTTTCATCCATATATACCTATAA
>JAOWBU010001006.1:0-16017 GCA_026212405.1 Petrea volubilis
CAAATCTAAAGCATGATGTTGGTGAGTGAAGGTGGGGAGAAAACAGAAGGAAGAAATTCATAATGGAAGAACATTGACACAAGGGTAGCTTCAAGCTTCCAAAATTTTGTACAAGAGGGCAGAGTTATGGGGCAAAATATTTCTACATCAAAATAAAGTAGCTAGAGTGCAGGATGGAGCTAGAAAATTTTATTTAGGAGTTCGAATTGAATTTTTATAATATATAACAGATTTTCTATTATATAGAGAGGTAAGAGAAATGATGCACCTTATAGTCTCTCTCTTCACACCATCTCGGTTGAAGTGGATTTTTTCCTTGGATAAGTTCAAAGTTACTTTGGCGCACCCTAAGCACATAATTTATCTTTGAAACAAATTATAAAGAATTCACCCTCTTGAGCAGTTTGATTCTACTCGAAATATTAAATAAATATGAAAAATTTAAAAATTTTGGAGGTTTTAGAGATTTGGCCTCATATTTAGTGGTTGAGAGTTAGTTACATCACAATGTTATTTTTAACATGACAATGATATTCATGTGACGTACTCTTTTTTACTTGACACGTTATCAAACAAAGCATCACAGGGTGACTCTAAGGCAATAGCCTCGAGGCGGATGTATTGAGGTGCCTCGCCCAGATGAGCCAAAGTCTTGTCCCCTGGAGCTAATGTGGCTCCCTTGAGGAGTGCCTCAAATGTTTCACAGTAGTTTCACCCGACCATTTAGAGTCTGTAGGTGGCCAACTGGAGGATCTGCTAGCATATGGCAAACTCTTAAAGGATCTAAACCCTCGAAGAGTCAAAAGGTTCACGGAATAATGAGTCATAGGAAGTTGAGAGAGAGCTTGCCACCTTAAGGAGACCACTTCATAAACATTGATTCCATGTCCTCATAATCGTACTCACCTACCCCAACTGACGCCGCCGTCAATAAACATTTCAATTCTAGGTGCAATTAATGCTACAACATGGTGAATTGGATAGGATCCTCTATTTCAAAATGATATTTCATCTCCTATTTCATAATTCACATTCATGTCATGTGTATAAAGTCACTTTCTTAATTACACACTTAGTCTGGGATCTTTACACTTGACGTATATCCATGAATTGTAATAGAAAATCAAACACCATTTGGAATAGAAGATCTCGTGTGATGGTGAGTAGCTCGGATAGGATCCTCTATTCCAAAATGGTATTTCGTCTCATATTCCATAATTCACATTTATGCCATATGTATAAAGTTAATTCCTTAATTATACACTTGATTTGGGATCTTTACACTTGACATATATCCATGGATTAGAATGAAAAATGAAACATGATTTAAAATAAAGGATCTCGTGTGTGACTAGCCTAAGCTTTTAATGCAAGAGGCATGCTTTAAATGCAAAGATGTCATCCCATTAAATGCTAAATATGGTAAGCCCTGCAGGAGGTATTCATGTCATCCTTTGCTGATAGTCAAACCGACCAATGGTATCCTAATATGTCATCAGAGACACTCTAAAAATACCCTTCAATTACATGAGTAAGTTTACACGACCCCAACTCTTGCATTATACATGTAATATACATTTTTTTTATACAATCAACTTGGGACATCTTATAGATATAAATCGGAAAAACACCCCCACACACACATACATACTCACTTAAAGGAAAAGAGAAAAAAGACAAGAGGGTTCGAACATAGAACCTTATTGGTATTAAATTCAAATTATCACAACTCGACTTCAAGCCTAGTGATATACATGCAATATACATTTACTTCTCCAAATGATTGATTTGAACATTTGATGGCCTACGTAGGGGGTAAGATCCGACTAGCTCACTCACGTTCACTGCCCTTTTTGTAGGACGCCCACTAGCATTTCTTGAGGAAGGCTCCTCAACCACTGTGTGGTCATTTCCAGACATCATCAAACATCACTTTCACAATTAGGGGTGGGCGTTCGGGTCGGGCTACCCGATACCCGACCCGACCCGATCGGGTCGGGTACCCGAAATTGTGAAAACTTTCGGGTCGGGTACCCGACCCGATTAATGTAATTTAATTAAATTAGTGGATACATATACATATATATGCATTGTATAGAATGATAAAAATATTTTATTTTGATTTTGTCTAAATAATTGAGATATTCAATAACACCATATTGTTTTATCTAGTCATTAATATTATATCCACTTATGTGGAGCTAAAGTGTTTAATTGTCTAATTAAGATAAAAATTCTAGCAATTAAATGTAGATGTATTATTTGGTTGTTGCTATTTAATTTTTTTTCTAAATACGACATACAATT
Organism: Petrea volubilis; assembly: GCA_026212405.1. Taxonomy (NCBI): domain Eukaryota; kingdom Viridiplantae; phylum Streptophyta; class Magnoliopsida; order Lamiales; family Verbenaceae; genus Petrea; species Petrea volubilis. Next base: position 2,308 of record JAOWBU010001006.1, read on the forward strand.
AATTTTTCTAAAATTATTCTTACAATATGCCATGCGTTTGTTATTTCATTTAAATTAATAGTAGCAAATTGCCAAATTGGTACTATTTACTTTTCTTCCATAGTTTCTAAATTAAAAAATATATTAATATTTCAAATAATTTTATAAAAATTATCACTCTCTTTTTGCATATTTGAGGGTTCACAAGAACTATAAGCATATATTTAATTTATTTTATATATTAATTGTGAAAAAAGTTATTTTATCAACAAAAAAAATCACTGAAAAAAAAAAAAACGGGTTTCGGATACCCGATCGGGTATCCGAAAAAAGTTCGGGTTAAATTCGGGTAATCATGTCGGGTACCCGAAATTTCGGGTACCCGACCCGATTAACCCGAACCCGAAAAAACCCGACCCGCGCCGACCCAATCACAATGCTTTTTATTTCAAAAAACAGTACACTATTGAAAATTAAAAAAAGAAAAAAACACTTTTTTTCCCCTGAATTTCGAATTCAAGAGCCCACTTATATTTATGGGCTCCACCCAAATTCACTCCTCCTGTAAAGAGTAGATAACCATAATCCAACTTTGGGTTGCCTAGCCTGTCCGAGTCAACTCGTTCTCGTTCGACCGATTGCGCAGTAATTTCCTTTCAGTTGAGATCGCGTCATCGCGCTAATCCCGATCGATTGCTTCTCCTCCAAGTTCCAAGCTCTCATAGTACACACAATTACAGGTTCGTTACTAACATATATATATGTGTGTGTTGTGGGTTGTATGTGTGAATCTTCGAAGATTTGCGAGAGACCGAAAAACGAGGTAGCGGGGCAGATCTTGTTGGGAATTAGCTGTGTTGTGTGCTGAATTACTGATTTACGTGTGGATTTTGGTGAGAATTCTTGGAGGGAATGAAGCGATTTGAGGTTCCGTGTCCTGGTGTAATTTGTCTGATAATTGTTTGCTGCGATGTGTGCAGAGGTTTTTGGGGTTTTTGCATCAAGTTTTTGGGTGAAATAATCGTTTGCTTATTGTGCTTGAATCTGAAGCCGCAAAGATGCTGTCCTTCGAGATGAACGATCGTAAAAGTGAGTTAATCCCATTTTTCGTTGCCCATTTGATCTGTTGTGGGGCAATCTGTGCAATCTTGTTTTAGTGTGTGTGAATTTGGCAGATATCTGTCTCAAATTGATTCGTTGAGTAAATTGTGATTATTTCTTGGGGTGTTATAGTTTCTATCATTGTATATTGCTCATTTGTGGATGTATTTCTAGTTTCTTTATGAATAATTAGGTCTAGGGTATTGTGAATTTTTTGTAATACTATCATTGTATTTCATGGAAAAATTCTCATTTCTGGTTGATTAATTTGTGTTCCTTCTGTTCTTTAATTTGCAAATGCTTTTCTTTCTGTCTTGCTACGATTATTGTACGATTACGAAACTGGCAATGTTACATTATTGTGGTATGAAGAGATTTCTAAGTTATTGATCAAAATCCTGTCTCTTGATTTGGTGTAATGAAACAGAAATCGGGCTCGGTTTAACAGGTTTTGGGGCATTTTTCTCATTTCTGGGTGTCATTTTCTTCTTTGATAAGGGACTTCTTGCAATGGGAAACGTGAGTATAATTTTGGAAGAGATATTAATTGTTTCACAATTGTTGCTTTATCTGTGGTCTTCCTAATATTTTCTCATTCTATTCGAACAGATTCTCTTCGTCTCAGGGGTGATGTTGACCATTGGACTCAAGCCATCTGCCCAGTTCTTTATGAAACGTTCTAATTTTAAGGTTTCTTTTGCTTGTAAAAGATTTATTTCTTCCAATTTCTTTTCTTTATTTAACTTTGTTTCTTGTGACATAATGATTGTAGGGGACAATTTCATTTGGCATTGGCTTCTTATTGGTCATCATCGGTTGGCCTGTAATAGGAATGATTGTCGAGGCATATGGATTTGTTGTACTCTTCAGGTTTCGACGCTGCCTGATATAGGATAATTTAGTAGTTTCAACATTGGTGTATTTTTCCATCATTTTAGTGTGGAACAGGTATTAATTATGTATGATCTATTATTTGCAGTGGTTTCTGGCCTACACTGGCTGTTTTTTTGCAGAAGATGCCTGTTATTGGTTGGTTGTTCCAGCAACCTTTCATCAGATCGGTATGTTTTCTTTGACATATTGTATCATATAGGAGTAGTTTTTGGTTCACCATGTCTTAGTACCATTCAGATTTTTCCATTCTAGTTCATTTCATGAGCTCTTGGTGGAATCACTAAAGATGTTAAAATTTGCTACCAGTAAAAATCATTAATCTTCATTATACATGAATGTATCTAGTTTGAGTCAACCCAGTTTTAGACCTCACCATTAACAGCAAAGTGCGCCTTCAACAATTTATGAGGTGTCAAGAGTTCTACAATCTATGTTAACTGTTGCTTTGATGTCCAGTATTCTTGTAAATTCTCCTGTGGCTTAATTCATAGTTTTGAGCAAAGTTATTTACGTCCTGGTGAAGATCATATAATTGTTCATTCTACTGGGTCAAGAGAGCATTAAAAGGTCTCCCATCTCCCAAATTTCCTAGAGAGTTCTAAGTTGTTTGTTAGAATTATCCATTACCTTGTAGATAGTGTTTCTCTTATTCGGCTGGAATGCCTTTGCACTGTGATTGCTAAGTTCTTTTCTTGGAATCTATGAGCTTAACTTTGAACCCAATATTTAGAGAATTTGTTTGTTATCAAATTCAGTAGGCTTTCCACCCATTTCTGAAACTGTACCTAGTTAAACAGATGGAGCAGTTTTATTTTTCACTTCAGAATACTGAATGTTGAAACAGCTGAATCTTGTCAAGGGATTATATATTGTCAGATTTATTAACCATGACTAGAACTGCATAAAATAGAATGACAGATCTGAGTGACTACTTGGAACTAACCTGATTAGTTGCTTCTCTACTTAGTTGTTAGCAAATGTTTCCCATGTCTCAAGCTGTAATCTGGCCCTGTGGAATGTTTTGTGTTATTATTTAATTTTTACCATGTATCACGACGTGCTCTAAGCAACCTAAAAAGTAGAGCTCTAGTTCGATCGTCCTTGATGAAATGTAAAGCCTCTTTTCAGTACTTTCGCAACGGTTACATTACATTATATGACATCTTATGCTTGGAACTGTGTTCTGTGCAGTTTTTTGACCGTTACCGGGGAAAGAGAGTACCTGTGTAAATTTAGTTCAGAGAATTGCGCGAAGAGGCAACCGGAAAGGATTTGTAAGCACTGTAAAAATACTGCCTGACCGGCATTTCCGTATAAAATGTTGGCAGTATGGTGTACTCAGATGATGGATATGGCCTTGATTAATACATGTTTTTGTTAAACCTGTGTGAAAATGGAAATCAATTCTTTTGATGTGTAGATGTAACCTACATCCTTTCTCGGAACCACTTGATTTTCTTAATTTCCTTGATATATACGCATTGTGGGATCCATTGGATTAGTCCTCTAATAGAGCCACATTTTGAGTGAAAAGGACTTTATACCAAATGACTAATTGCATTGTCCATTCTCTGTCTACCATTAGATGATGAAACCAGAAAATTCTTATACGGATCTGGTGTATGAGCCCCATTTATAAATCAAATGATTGAAATTGTGTTATATTTTATAGATTAATTTTTTTGTAATGAATGACGTGGCACAATCCAAAACGGTTGATGCATATGTGGGATCCAGATTGGGGTGTATAGAAGAATTTTTCAGATGAAACTTGTGTTTTGTCGTCTGAAACCACGATCTTAGTGTTCTGTGTTTTCGTTAGGTTTTGATAAATTGATATTCTTCCCCCCTTCTCAAATACATACAAGCATGCGCATTTGCCCATAATGCTACTCGCTTGGATATATACTCGAGTATACCCGAGTGGTAGATGAATTATGAAATTAGGTACGATGATATCATAATTTCTCTATCGTTTTGATCTGCCCATTTCTCATGTATGTAGACACCTCACTTTGGTTGTAACCGAATCGGTGACGTGAAATGAGCTTGCTTATCAATCCAGGTCTTGTAGATCCTGCACTTAGTGCGATGCATTGGGATGGTTAGATGGATCTCATGTGTGCATTTAAATTTATTTTTGTTTTTTTCATTATTTGTTAAATCAAAATTGCTACATTATTTTTGCAACTACCCAATACACTATACCGGGTATAGGATCGAATAGACTCATCTCATCCAAGATTATATTGTTTCTGTCACTAGGATTGTAGCCCAGTGATAGAAGTTCAAACTTAACATCATTGGGGTATTAGGTTCAAATCCTCTTGTCATCTTCCCTTTTAGGTAAGTGTGCGTGTGAGTGTGTGTGCATCAAAGAAAAAGATTATATTGTAACTTGCAAACTGGATTTAATTGAAATAATTTATCTTATCCTTGTAACAGCCAAATGATTACTCTTAACAACATCCCTTGTAGATCAGATTAAGACACACAGAACAGTTTATTCACCATTATTACCATGTAAAACTTTCACAAAATAATGCAATAAAAACCCCAATATTCATGGCACAAAAACCAGGATTTAAATTTTACTCTGTTTTTGAAGCTCCTTCTTCAACTGATCCTTCAGCACTCTCCTCAGTAGCTTATTCGACGCTGTCCGAGGAAACTCCGGTACAATCTTCACAAAGCTCACCTAACCCAACACAAAACAATTACTACTACGGGAGAGTAAAAGAAAAAAAATCTACCGAAAATCACAAATGGGGTTAAGAACAACAAAATCCACGACTCGAACCTTGAACAGAGGGTTGAGATTGGTCTGTATGGCTCTCGAGAATTTCATCTTCAGCGCATCTGGTTTCATGCTGAATCCCGTCTTCAGCACGACAAATGTGGAGAGCAGTTCAGGACCGCCGTCTGGTGGTGCAACGCTGATGGCTGCAGTTTCCAGGACGCTCTCATCAGCATGATTGCACACGCGTTCAATCTCGACAGAACTCGTCTGTGTAGAGAAGCAGCAGAACGTGTGATCAAACATTTCAGTCTTAACTAATCGAAGACTACACTTTATTTTTGGGGGAAATCTAGAAATTTTCAACAAATGCATATAAAATTTAATTCAATATGAACTTGAGGAGGGGGGGTTGGTGGGGGGAAGGGAGGTGGCGACCGCCCCCCCAAACCCCGCCTGGCTCCATCTCTGAACAGGACAATGCAATTTGATTAGTACGTGATTTGCTTGTTATACAAACTTATGAACATCATTCCATGTTTCATTCTTCGTAAATCCAGTAAGTGGGCTCCAAAAGACTAGGGATGGAGTTAGGAATTCAATTATAGGAAGGGAGAAGGAAATTTCTCCAATATATAAAAGGCAAGTTTGGCATTTGGAGGGGGTGAAATACTTAGAGCCAGCCCGGATGGAATTTTTTCAGAAGAGAATCACTTTGTTTTTATGAACAAAAGCACTTCAGTGGAAAAAACTGTGTTTGGTTGGACTTTTCAAAAAAGTAAAAGCTAAAGAAAATGGCTTCTTTTTGAAGCTCCCTGCAGTGGCTTTCAACAAGAAGCAATTTTAATTGTTGTATCCAAATGTAAAATAGCTTGGGTTTAAAAAAAAAAAGCTCTCCTGTAAAAGGCACAGCTCAACAAGCACTTTTTTTTCAAGCCATCCAACAGACCCTTAATTTCGAAGGGGGGCCACCCCATCCAACCTCAAATACTAGAGAGCAAGGAAAAAGAGGACGACGACTACAAAATGAATAAGTGAATTTTTCAAATGAGATATACCTTAATCCCTCCAAGGTTCATGGTGTCATCAGCTCTACCCTGGACCGCCAGATATCCACCAACACTTCTCTTCAAGATGTCACCATGCCTCCTAAGTTGCTGAGAAAAGACAGGCAATTCGATCATCGGACCTAAGTTTAATGTATTGATGCTATAATAATACGAATAAAGTGACACTAGCGAAGCTATGAACGGCATACCCTTCCTTTGTAGATCGGCATACCCTTGAAGTAAACCTCCTCGTGATCGGCGTTAAGCAGTCGATCAGTTGCACCAAAGTAAAGAGGGAATAAGCCCACTTGACCTACACAAGGCTGATCATCGGGCTGTCACAGACAAAAAATGAAACACATTATGCAAGCGTAGAAGGCTTCGTCGAGTGCTAAGTAATCAATTTTATAGACGAGCATCATCGCCAAGAATGAAGTTATTCAAAGCATAATATAATTAACCAAGAATTACAATGCCTTTCCCGGTAGCTTTATACGACTACACAAATATCCCTCAGGGTTTCAAAATTACAGGTACCTCCCTTGTAACTTATTTCAACTTTACAGTTACACCCTTGTGTTGATCATTACATAATCAAACAATATTACAATTCAAATTTCAGTAAACTTTCCGAATTGTTCTCGCATTTTTGGGTAATGTTATCCGAAGTTCCTTAATAAATTTTTCCAATTCTGCTTAAATTTCAACGATCAGGAACTGTTCAGGCACTTAAATGGAACATGTTAGAATTACAAGAAGACGAATTCAAATTCAGAATCAAACCATAGAAGAGATTCTTACATAAGGGATCCCATTTTCATTGAAAATGACGAAGCCCGCACCCATTGCAGCAAAGCTAAATGCTCCGAATGCCTGTGGTTGTAAAAGGTTTCCATAAATATACGACGATGCAAGCTCTGTGCCTCCACAACATTCAAGAACTGGCTTGTAAAAAGCCCTTGAGGAGAGCCAGAGGTCATCGTCGACACTGGAGGCTTCTCCAGTAGAAGCAAAGGACCTGCATGGTATGTGATCTTATTCTTGTCGCTCGTTTAGTAATATAACACGTACATAAAATATCCAAGTTAAGAAAGAATATTACTTTATCTTTGTCCAATCTAGGCCTTCCATGCAATGCGTACTCTTCCAGGTCTTTACTAAACTAGGAACAGTTCCTAAGACAGTTACTCGAGCATCCTGGAAGTAAAATGTAAATTATCATCAGGAACAGATTATTTGATATAAATTATGATCAATGTACAAGCAGACGCATAAGTAAAGCAATTCATGTATGAGGTATACAGGTTACTAATACAAAGTGAAGATTGATTGCTAGATTAAAAGAAAAACATGCAGTAGTTATCACGTTATATTTACACAAAATTACACACTTTGGAAAACTACCATAATTAAATTATAAAATTTTAAAATTGTTCTCGCATGTATGAATGATGTTATCCAAGTTCCAGAACAAATATGGTAAGTTTTGATTGAACTTCAATAAAAGGGGTTATTTGTTGGTCCAAAACTAAAGGGGAGGAAGTTTGTGTAATTCCACATAGTTATAGTGTAGAAGTTACCTGGACAAATTTCCCGAAACCACGGCCTAGAGGAGAACCATGATAAAGAGCTAGAGTTGCACCAGATAAGAAGCACGAATAAAGTAAAATCGGACCCATAACCCATCCTAAATTTGTCGGCCAGCAAAAAACATCTCCGGTCCGAACATCAAGATGTGTCCATGCATCAGCACTACAACGAATCGGAGAAAGTTGAGTCCATGGAATAGCTTTTGGCTCTCCTGTATAAGGGTTGTAAAAATGGCATTTTATTTATAAAACAAAGTGTCAAAAGAGAAGTAAGCATACTGAAACGGTGTTAAGCAAAAGAAATACCAACCTGTGGTGCCAGATGAAAATAGGATATTGGTGACGGAGTCAACGGGTTGGTAAACAGGTGAATAGAAATTAGATCTGCCAAGAGGAGAGATCTTTACTTAGAAACTGCAATTTTTAGTAAAACAATGTGCAATTAATTGCTCATAGACTACTAGATGCTATTTGCTTTATCAGCAGCACAGCTAGGGGGCTGAAGGCGCAGTCGCCCACTCTCAAGCTATTAAAGCTATATTTTTTTATGTATTTTTCTTAGAATTTAAAAATTTGTCCCCGTAAAATAATATAAAGGTCTCTTATAAAATTTCAATCTCACACCACAAATAAAATTTTTTGGCTTTGTTCCTGCCTTTTATGCTACGCCATATTCAACCAAATGCTTCACAATACCTTGGTTGGCGATGTGCACTGGATAGAAAAGTTTGCCAGGATAAATCTTGGTTTCTCAATTGAACAGCTACATCTTTTCCAGTCGCAGGGATGACAACAACTTTATCTGCACCGGCTTCTACTACTCGACTGCGAGGAGAGAAGAGTATAATGTGATGATTTCAAGTCGACATGTTGAAGGATCTCCCAAAGCATGAATATTGATTTGTGTTAGAGATATTAAATATTTACTATCTCTTGATTTTAAATGCTGGGGCGGTCAATCAGTATGGTGGCAAAGCCAAACCAAATCAGAGGTTATCGTTTCAAATACCACTGCCACCCCATTTTGAAAGTTTCTTGTACAAGACTTGAGAAGAAAAGAATACCGGCATGCATGCAAGGGAACGTGTTAGAGATAATGGATATCCTATCTAACAGCGTAAGCTTTTAGATGAAGCCATCACTCGATAATGTGTACATAAAAGCACGGAATTGTGCCTTGTCTATCATGTGTCATTCAAAATAATGTCTTCAAATGATAAGTGCCTCCTCAACCCAGATGTTTATGACTGCAACTTCAGAATATGAATCACAAGAATACTCGCTTTCCACAGGAATTAAGTTCTTCATGCATGTCAAATATAAAATTTTCAAAGTTTGGATATCACTCGCTCTATATACATGCATTTCTTTAGGCAGGGCAAACATTCACAAAAGACGATCCTGAAATATAAACGCGCCTAGATATTACTTTTGAAGTGGAAAGAAAGGATATACAGCAAGGACTTCTACTAAAAGTTAAGGAACCACACAGATATTAGCAATTGATCACTAAGTATGAGTACTATTTGGTTCCGCATGATTTTCACATATTTCTATAGATTTTCCAGCATATAACTTTTCATCCCAAATGCATGACTTACCTGTATAAAGGAAACCTGCGTTCTCCTCGTTCAATAAAGTCCTGAATTTACCAGAAGTTAGACATTTTGCGAAGTAAGAAAAAAGCATATTCTACGCGAAAAAGCTCCAAAATGCTAATAGTCTTAGTTATTAAATGTATAGTTCTGGAGAGAGTTGAGAACTCAAGGAACACTAGTTTGATTCAAAGGATTAGTCCCTTTGCTTTACTACAGAGAACAAAACATAAAGAAAGAAACAACCAAAAAAAAAAAAAAAGAGAGAGAAAGAAAGCAAAAAAGTAGAACTCAAAACAATCATTTTGCCTATTTGCACAATCACAAAACGACAAGTAATAAAGTCAAAGTTGTCCTTTCATTTCCAACCTACATGTTTTCTGAATAAGACTAACCTCTGGTGTATAGATGTCAAGATAGTTTTTGTAACTACCTGTGTGAAAACTGCCTTTGCTTTTGATACACGTAAACGAACCGCAATTTCCTTTGGAGCAAAGCTGTCGGCAATTGATACAACAACATATCCTGCAAGTACGATCGCCAAGTATATAATAACTGCAGTGGCTGTCATGGGCATGTCAATGGCAATAGCATCTCCCTTGAAGAATTTTGAGTCCAGTGCATTTGCTACCAACCTGCACAAGGTGCAAATGTTTCGTTACATGCAGAACGAGAAAGGGAAGAACGAGCCACCCCTGTAACTATGTGCACACAAAAACTTTTCCCTTTAGTCTAAAAATTACAAATACCACCTCTTGATCATCGAAGTTTAATCAAAACTAGAAACAAGTTATTAAGAAACTTAGACTAACATTATTCAAACATTCAACAATAACTTGAAAAGTTCACCAAAATTTGAATTGTAACATTTGTAGTAATTAAAAAGTTGGGTGATTGTAAGTTAGAAATAAGTCACAAGGGAGGTATGTGTAATTCTGAAACCAAGAGGAGATATTTGTGAAATTATATATAACTATAGGGGAAAGTTCTGTACTCATTGCCAGTTATTAGAAAGAACCAATGCCACAATTCGGAATTGCGCAATGGGATGAAGCTATATTGATGTGCAATAGAACACTTCATTTTCAAGTGCCACAACTCATTAGATATCATTATAACAAGGATTTCCAAAAAATCAAATCCATTCCAAAGTCACAAAAACTTGATTTATATATAATCATTGTGTTTTTTCCCCATTTAATTATGATAAAATAGCGAGGATTAAGCCAGATTGTTTAAAGCATACATTACTTGTTCCCGGAGTTCTCTCCACGTCATATGTTCAACATTATGATCATCATGTGTTTCATCCCTCCATACAATTGCTAAGCTATCATCCTGCTTCTTCACATAATCGCTTGATTTCAGACAACAATCAGCAATATTCATTACTGCACCAGGCAACCATGTTCCACAACGTTTTGATTTATCAGAAGTATCTAGAATACATTTCGGTGGAACGGAAAATTGAACAGAGAGCTCGTTCAGTATAAGTTGCCAATAAATCTGGAAACAGAAAAGCACCATTATGTTCTTCTAAATGAAAATGGCAGTAGATTTTCTTCAGATATGTGCACACGGGCTTGCCTCGGGATACTGCACGGAGAAGTGCTGAAATCGTCCGAAACTTGTTATGGGGTCTTTGTATGATGCCCCTAAAAGCCTTGGACCATGGCTTTCCATAAGACGCCCCAAGTTCGTACATTTAGATTGATCTCTGACAATCGAAAAACATTGTGATCAATGATCAAGAAAAATGGATACGCATATGGATATTCACGAATTTGATATGGGAATCCTCACAAGCCACCAAAAACGAGCTAGAAAATGGAATATTGAACCAACAAGCTGCGAAATTATCACCTGACAAGATTCTGTTTCACTTGAAAGCTCCGATTTATGAAATTAGAGCAGAGCGATTAGTTTAACTAAATTAACTGCAGCCTCAATGGAAACTTGCCCCTTATTTCATACTCTTCGTAAGCTGTATGCAATTATGTGTATAATTTCTATTGAGCCCCATGAAAACATAGCTAGTTCCCCTTTCAACTTATGCCTCCATCACCATTATAGGAGGTCAATGAAACATCCAAGAACTACGAGTTGGCGATGAAAATGAAAATGAGGCTCCTGTAGTTTCATTCTCATTTGCTCTCTATTTTCATTGGAAAAGGATGATTTTTTTTTTTTTTTTTTGTGCAGTGATGTCTATGTGAAATATGAAAATATCATATTATGAAACTAATATTTGCAATCCACTGTACATAGAGTCATATTTTCATTCCACCATACACAAATATAGTTTTGATGATCCACCTACACTTCCTATGAATTTCACCTAAAAATTACTGCCAACATAAACACATTCCATGGTTCTTGAATTGCAAAAATGCCCAAAAATTTGCTACTTTGCCCAACAAAATCAAAACAAGTGAGAAATAACAATGCAGCGTATGAATTCACAGTTCAAGACTCTGTGTGCGTGTGTGGGTGTGTGTGTGGGTGGGTGTGTGGGTGAGAGAGAGAGAGAGAGAGAGAGAGAGGGAGAGAGAGCTCACAGGGAAGGGAACCAATAGAGAGGAGGGCCATGAATGGATTCATCATGATTACGGTACACCGAATAGTAGATGAGCTGATGCAGGGCGTGTGGGTGCCATGGCTTCAACAGCTTGCGGGCTGTGAGCCCAGCCCAAAGCTCCTTGCCTTCATAGCCGTAACTACTGATTGCATCTTTGAGCTCTCTTTCGAAAACTTTCGCTTCTTCAACCGCTAGCCCGGCTCCCACCAAGTCTTCCACTCCCACTTCACTCATGCTCTTACTTCCCATCTCGCTCTCTCTGTCTCTCTGTCTCTCACACGCACAGATCCCGAACTCTGTCCCGTAGTATTTAAAGCGCTGTACAGATAAAATATATAAAATAAACAATGTGTGCAAGAATGGGAGTGCATAAACCAAGTAGTTCAAATTATGTAATACTTTGTAAGTTGATAATTTTTTTAATGAAATAATAATATGATAACTTTAAATGTTTGATTTTACAACTTCTTCTTGAATTAAATTATCAAAAAAATAGAAATTGAGAAGTTAGGAGTAGTTGTTTCTGGCAGTTTAAAAGTACATATTGATAGTTTTATAAATAAATTAAACTTTTTGAATTATTTTTTATCAACTTTTGACTGCTTTAACTTTTATTTGCAAACAATTCACACTTTTGCAATCAACTTTTAGCTGATTTTCACTTTTATTTTTAAATACTACCAACTTTTACTACTCAATTTTTTTCAACTTTTTCAATAATTTCAATTTCTTCAAAAGCAAAAATAATTTCAAACACCCTCTATATCGATTACTTTTTTGTCATTTTTTTAATTTTGGTCTTAGCTATCCTGTTGTGATCCATTGACCGAGTAATTCGAATCAGACACTGTAAATGATTATTATGAGGGCGACTCTCCAATTCAGTTGCGTCACTCACAACTTTATAATTTCAAGATTCAAACTCTAAATGTTGTTTGGAAAATTTAGTGTCTCATCCCTAGAACAAATAGTAATTGATATATCTGTCACCTATTTAATCATAGAGTTGCTCTTTCTAAAAGACATGAATGTTGTTGAAAGAGAAGGGCATGTAAATGAAAAGTGTGGGACTTATATTAAAGTGGGTGTCACCAAACTCCTACTTTGTAATTCTTTTCTTTGGTAGACACCTATTTGAGCCTCAAGCACTATACTACTCTGAAATTTACATAAAATTATATTATATATTGTTAACATTTAAGACGTTATTCGTCTATCAATCCGTTTGAATGAACTTAAAAAAAATGACAAAAAGCTCTTGAGAGCAAAAAAATTAGTATCTAATTAGACATTTTTAAAAAAGTTCAAAGATGACAAAATTATCCAGAATAGATTTCAAAGAAAAATATTTTTTTAAACACTTTTAATTTACTACAATCAACCATAAAATTATTTAATTAAAAAAGAAATATGTATACTATAAAAAACAGTTCGACAAGAAATCTTTGTTATAAAAAAAAATCCACCCAAATGATGCCGAAATATAATAAGAATGTTGTGTGTACGTAAAAAGTTAATTTCACCTTTCTAATAAATATTTCTAATGTCATTCCTACTTGTACATTGATATAATATAAGTATAAAATATAAATACGTCTATATAAATATATATATATATATATGCATGTATATATGTGTGTGTGTGTGTGCACGCGCTGCCCCTTGAATGGGGAAATGCAAGAAAGGAGATTGTTGGGTGGGTTGTGTGGCAGTGGTAGAAGAACGTGTTCTTGTCTCGGTCATATAGATGTTAAATTATTTTGTCATGGACCACTATTCTCAAGTCTATGTGCCTAATCAAATAAAATTCTTACGAACTATGAATGTTGACATGTAGTCCGGGACCTTAGCATAATAGACATATACCCTGACGCTTAAGGGTGTGGGGAACCTAATGATTAGGATTCAAATCTTAATAGGTATGCGTGTGCGCGGCACGCGCATGGATTATATCATATATTATCAGAAAAGAAAAATGAACGTTGACACACACACACACACACACTCATAAATATATATATATATATATATATATATATCAATAATTATACAAACTAAAACAGATATATAAACCCTTTTGCAGGTCCAATTTAGAAAAAGATACACCTCATAACCAACATTAAGCATACAGACATGAAAGTAAACTAAACAGAGAGCTTGATATTACACGCCAGTGGCCATAACTTGC
>JAOWBU010000116.1:0-50000 GCA_026212405.1 Petrea volubilis
TGGGGGGTATTTGTAATTTTAAAATTTTTTAGGGTATGAGTTGGTAATATTGAAAATTTTTGGGGGATCAACTATAGTTTCGTATTTTTAGAGGGATAATATATATAATTAATCCATTTTTTTAAGCTAAAAATTTTTATATTTGGATGCAGTAATTAAAAATATTTTAAAATATAATTTTATTTGATGTTATTCTAAATAACTTATGAAAAAAGTCATATTAATTTATTTTAAAAAGTCCACCAAAACATTTAAAAAAAATAAATATTTATTTTCAAAAAAATAAAGCCCAATCAAAACGCGCTCTAACTCTGCACAACATCCAAGGCTCCAACATTATTTGGAAATTTTCAGTAGTTCTCTTTTATTCAACAGCGGAATACATCCACCGATACTCTTCAACCACGTGTAGCACCGTGTCCCACTCCGCACGACACCTAGGCACGACCACCTACACCGCCCACACCTGATCCCACCCTCTCCCTCGCTTTTTTCCCTCCTTCCGTCAAAGAGGGAAAATCGAAAGTCACATACTCACCCGCGCACATTAAAAATATCTCACTTATTTAATTTTATATAAAAATAAATAAAATAAAATTCACAACAAATATTAAACACAATATATATATATGTATATATAAATAAGATCCCTAAAAATTAAATTACAGTGGATACCCAAAAACCCCTGTTCTTCATTTCTCGATCGCTCCGAATCCCCTTCGTGTCGCGCCGTGGATCGACGAGGCGTCTCCGCCGCTGATCGGCTGAATTTGTGTTGAATTTGTTCGTAATATATTTTTATTGTTGGGGTTTTTTTTGATTTTGAGCGGTTAATTTAGGGTGATAAGGATTGAGAAATATGGGTAATCATCGACCGACTACGAGGAGTAAGAATAAGAGGAGCAGAAGTGACGACAATGGGGAGACTACCTCTGAAATTTATCGGTATATTGTTGTTTTTTTATTTTTTTTATGTTTTGTTGGGGTTGTTGACTGTGTTGTTTGATCCTGTGTGTTGTAATTTATTCGCGTGATTGTCGATTGAGTTGCTTTTGAGTTAGAAAATTTAGAAATGTTGTAATTTTTTTAATGTGGGCTCATTTGGAAATGTGCTGCATTTTGGGTGGAGGATCGTGGTGGAAAATTTATGCGAGGGTTTTGTTGGTATGATTTGAGATATTGGTTTGAGGTTTTTTAATCGAACTATCTTGTATTGTTTTGGTTTCCAACTGCAATTGTTGGTTTGCTCCTGGGTTATGCTGTTTCCTTTTATTCCTTTTGATTTCATTTGCTTATAATGGAAGCTGCATTTACCTCGTGATCCGTAGTTGGAAGGTATGGATTGTGTAATTTGTTGGATAACAAACTAATTGAGTAAGAAAAAGAATATATGAAGAGGAGCTTTCTTGTTTTGTGAAGCGAAGTGCAGTTGAAGTAATTAGGATTCCTTACTTGGAGAACGATGGTCTAGTTTGAAGAATATCAAGTTTTCTATTTTTTAAGAATTTGTATTTGTAATGTAGGAAGATTTGTTCTAGTGGAGAGGTGACTGAAGACGATGTAAATCAGCTATACATGATATGGAAGCCTGTTTGTCAAGGCTGTCGAGTAAATACCAAGGACAACCCCAATTGCTTTTGCGGGTTGATCCCACCTCCAAGTGGAAGTCGAAAATCTGGCTTGTGGCAGAAGACCTCAGAAATTGTAAATGCCCTTGGTCCTGACCCATCCAGTGACCTTCGTGCGTCCTCCAATACACCGGCAGGTCTCACAAATCTTGGTGCAACCTGCTATGCGAACAGTATACTGCAGTGCCTTTACATGAATAAATCATTCAGGGAAGGTGTTTTGTCTGTTGAGACTGAAGTTTTAGCTGGGGAGCCTGTTTTAAATAACCTTGCAAAACTTTTTGCACAGCTGCATTCTAGTAAGATGGCCTTTGTGGATTCAGCACCATTTATCCAGACCTTGGAACTAGATAATGGCGTTCAACAGGACAGCCATGAGTTTCTCACCTTGCTCTTTTCTTTGCTGGAGCGATGTTTGAGACAGTCCAAAGTTCCCAAGGCCAGAACAATCGTACAAGATCTTTTCCGTGGAGGTGTCTCTCATGTGACTAGGTGAGATGTCTTGCCATATAATTTTGCTTGTATTTTGCATGTATTGATGCCTATGTTTCTAGAAGTTGAAGTATGATATCTTGTGCATAGCTGTGGCCTATAGACTCCGAAGGTCTAATAAAAGACTAAACTCCAAAGAGAGAAAATGGTTGCCATAGAGTTTGTGTAGAAGGTTTCGAATAATTTTAACTTTAGTAATGTAACTGGCCTAAGTTTACCAGTCATAAAGACAAGAGACCTTAACAGAAAAAAGCATCCACCCTCAAGGATTTGATTCATAGTCATATCGTCTCTGGTTAACTCTATCTAGCTTGGGCTGCGACTAAATTATAATCCTTTTGCCTCCTGAACTTCTGTGCAATGCTGGGTGGTTACGAGTCAGGCATGCTTAATTGCTTTCTCTGTAGTTCAGATTACAGTCCACTCTAAAACTTAATAACTTATAATCTGTAAGGCATGAGAAGAAGAACTCTGTTGGCCAATGATATTGTAAATTAGTCTGTGCTCGCAGCCCAAGAAATCACTCTTTTTCTTGGGCCCAGTTTTCTCTGTCTTTGTGATCCCTTCTTATTCTGAATACAAACTCAGGAAAAGTACATATGAGTATACAGAACCGGATGGACAATTTCATACTGGACTGTTTTTTTTCATTTTCTTGACCATGATGCTGTATCATGATCTTTTCAATGTAATCTTTTTATGTTTGTATTTATGCATTGTTCTCTATTTGCGCAAAGTATCTCAATTCTTCCATTCAATGTTTGCTTAACTGGTTTGCACCTGATATTTATCATCTCATCTATTCATTTTCTATTTCTTTGATGACTTTCCGGATTATTGTTACTCATTCGGGGTATGTTGGCAATGTTGTGATTTTGTTCTAGTTAACTGTAAAATTGGTGAGTAATTACTCTTTTCACCTACGTATCCTTCTGCTTCTCCGTTTACATCTCTATCTGTCAGCAAGCATTCACGACATGTTTATTTTGTTTTATTTTCTGTTTTTATGAACTGATTTTCATTTCCCTTTGAACTAGGTGCTCAAAATGTGGAAATGAGTCTGTAGCCTCATCAAAAATTGAAGACTTCTACGAACTGGAGTTAAATGTTAAAGGTTTGAAGAGTCTAGATGAGAGTTTGGATGATTACCTTAGCATAGAGGAGCTTCAAGGAGACAATCAATATTATTGTGATGCGTGTGCTACGCGGGTTGATGCTACCCGCAGCATTAAATTGCGGTCACTGCCTGCTGTCCTAAATTTTCAGCTCAAGCGATGTGTTTTCCTTCCAAATGTAATTGATTTATTTTCTGATATCTGCTGTTTTTACTTTTTCCTGAAGTCATATGGTTCTCATTCAGAGGAATTCATTTTAATCGTCTTGGGCTTTCCATTCTCAGTATTTGATCATTTGATGCAAATTGAGTCTGGCTTTTGCTTGTTTCTGCTGAAAATGTGGAGCAGCAAAGCAGTTTAGCAAATGATGTTTAAAGTTCAAAATGTGTTTGCTAGTCAATGAATTGCTTGGACTGTGTGTTATATTGTACATAATTCAAATCTTCCTTGTCATGTAGCTGCAACTGCATGGTCTCTTCCTTCTCTTTGGAACTTCTGTGAAGGCTCTGCTAGATGTTTTGAGCTTTTTATACTCCTGCAAAGTTATCTTTTTCATTTCACATTCATTAGATGTTTCATTCTGTAATGAAGGTGTTTTAGTAGTAGTCAAAGTATCCTAGTTGATGAGTTTACTGCTTGGGCCCGCCAGTTCTCTCCTAAAGAGAGTTGACTCGAGTTGCAAGTACTTGTTTTAGTACTATGTTTGGGCATCACTGTTTTCTGTTAAATAGTGGGCAACGAGGCCCTATCAGCATTCAGTGGTGAAGTTGCGGTAGTTAATTGAATTACATTAGTTGTCAGTTCTTTTCTGTCATCTGTATTTATGTTTACTTGGTTCTATTTGCAGACAACCACAAAGAAGAAGATCACGTCACCTTTTTGTTTTCCTGGAGAACTAAACATGGCAAGAAGGTTATCTGAGAGCTCTGAATCAGATTTGATATATGATTTGGCTGCTGTTTTGATACACAAGGGTTCTGCTGTGAATAGTGGTCACTATACAGCTCATATAAAGGATGAGAACACTGGTGAGTGGTGGGAATTTGATGATGAGCATGTCGCAAACTTGGGTCGACAGCCCGTTGGGTTGACTTCATCATCTCCTGCTACTAAATCTGGGCAAGTTGAGCCAGCTGACTGCTCATCATCTGCAAAAGTGGTGAATGGTCTCGTGGATGGGAATCACATAGATGCCAACCAGCCGCGATGTTCAAATGGTTCTAATCATGTACAAACATTTTCATCCAGTGATGCATATATGCTAATGTATGTTCTTCGACGTTTGAAGATTGATGATGAAAGAACTGTACAGTCTGGTGAGCACAAGATGGCGATAGATGGTTCTGTAATTTCACAAGATCTTGATAGTCATCTTCCATCTCATCTTTTGAAGGACGTAGATATGTTTAATTCAGTATATCTTGATTCTTGTGAACAATACAAGTTAAAGAAGGAATTTGAGCTGAGTTGCATTTTGAAGAGGCGGCAGGAAGTGCGTTCAATCCTTTCTGAAGCCCCAGTCCTATATCTTGAGAGGCCGTTCTTTTGGATTTCTACTGAGTGGCTTCGTCAGTGGGCGGACAGTGTTGCTCCCCCGTAAGTGAAAATTTCTTTTCTAGTCTCACAAAGCACTTATTTCCGTCATCAGCAGGGAAAGACTTTTCTAATTTAATGTGTCTGCATTTCACCTTTAATGGGAATATCCCTCTCCATGTTTAAGGATCCAGAGTTTTGTGCGTATTTGCAGTTCTGCCATTAACATCTTTGCATCGCTATATGTAACTCAGAATTGTTTATATTGGAAATAGTTTTACACTAAATTGGTGGAGGGTAGACAACGTAAAGTTACACTCAAATTTGATTTCACAAGAAGGTCAAAAGTTGGTAAAGTTGTAGAATAATGGAATTGCCAACTGGTTTAAACTTTTTATTTCCATAGGACCTAACTTTATCTAGGAGGTATATATGGCAGTTGAAGTGCAACCTCCTGAGCCTTCATAATGACATTTTGTTTGTGTCTAAGGGGAACAGATGTGGATAAAAACAAGTAATTTGTGCAGGACTATTGACAACACCTCTATACAGTGTTCGCATGGCAAGGTGCCAGTTTCAAGGACTAACTACATGAAGCGTTTGTCAGTTGAAGCTTGGACTGCCTTGTTTTCTAAGGTATCATTCTATGAGGTTTCTTTTGCATGATACATGGTAAGATATGAGATACCTGTTTTGCTTTCCAGTTAAAAGGAACTCTTTATATATGCATATATATCTTTCTGCCATAAATGATTAATCCAATTTGCATTAGTGCTCTTTCTCCTGGAATAGTTATCGTACTGAGGGTCCTGAGGCTTAATTACATCAAACATATACCTGAATTCTTTTCACTTCTTTCTCCCTTTTCAGTTTGCAACTTTTGAGAATAATCTATGTTGTTTCTTTTGTGTATCATTTGTGGCACTGAAATTTACTGTTTTGAAAGGCTCACCATTTGTGTACTTTCTTGGGGTAATCTGCTTTGAAATTTTTATTGTCTTGAAAATTTATATTTTGAAAGATTCCCATGATTGTAATCTTATGGGGGTAATATCTTAAAAAGTGAGTGTGTAATTACGGTGATTCCACATTGGGTTCAATAAATAATTAACTAAGGGGATCCTAGTCAATGAATTATAGGATACAGGGGGACATCAAATTTCACCAGAATCATTCTTTGATGAATAGTCACCACCATACAGAGCTCTTTTCAGCTCTTACTCCTGACAAGTAAAAGCTGCTGTTGGTGAAGTTTATTGGTTGCAACGAATGTACTGTGCGGGATAGATGCCAATTGCAGAACCACATTGAAGCAGCAGGATTTGGCCCCAATTGAATCCGTAGTAAAGGATCGAACATGGAACACGAGGTTCTTCCCCAAGAGGAAGGTGAGAAGGGCATGTTCTTGAATTAGTTGCGGCGTTAGTGGTCTTAGGTGATTTATAATTTGCCCCAACCAAGTATGAAAACTGGGCATCAGACTCTAAAGAAATGCCTTCGCTTAGGGACTATTTGACTTTTGCACATTGGTGGCCGGCCTGGCTAGGTAACATAACGAAAATTTATCAGACTGGAATGCAGTTCAAAGGGCCTAATGATTGGAATTGCAGCACCTTCGGCAAATGAGAACTTAATACTGCTTGTGAGTTCCAAACCCTGATTGCAGAACCCATTGACTGCAGCGTTATGGACTAGAATCTGTTATTCCATTGGCTATGGTGTATCTTGTGGTTGTTTGAGTTTTTCCATCAGGCAAGCTCCTCTATTTAGTAATGCCTGAGTGGCAACATTAGGTCTGAGCCAATTGAACAAGCCAAACTGAAAAAGCTGGCGTCGCTTAGGAACACATGTGAATAGCTACCCCACATGCCTAGGAGTAAGCTAGAAGAGCAGAGACTATCAAACATGATTTCTTAGTAGGTTTAGCATAATGAGGTTTTGAGACTAGATACCACAAGTATTTGACGGTGGTTATGCAAAACCTCACAATTATAAACGTTTCTTTGTTTTAAATGGTTAAGCCATCTTAGTCTATCCAAGATAGTAAAACACTTTCTGCCACTGCTTGTACATCTAGATAATCTTCTTTTGTGTGCCTCTAAGCTTTTACATAGTCAAAGATAATATCATCATCATCATCACCAACATCATCATTGTTTGGGGCATTTTTCTTAGTTTCTTGTCTTGTGTGTACTTTGAATGTATTTATTTCCGACAATGTTTGTTTGAATGTTATGACAAGTATGGGGGTGGTCCAGCATTGAACAAGGGTGACTACTGCATTGATTGCATATCTGAGACGGGTCGCAAAACGGTCCGTGCCAATATCTACAGGGATCAGAGATCATTGATGAAAGAACTTGCAGAGGCAGCACTTTCCGGTGAACCTTTAGATGGCAAGTCGTACTATGTATCCAAGTCATGGTATGCAACATGTACAAGAAAGAGTTGATAGTGTCTCTACTTCATCGAGATTTTCTTATTTGTCTGATCCTCTTCCTCTACAGTCTTACTGGTGCAGAGTTGTTAGTTGAGGCTTACTCGTCTTTTGTTGAGGTTGTAACGGATATTTATATTTGACCAACTTTGATAACAACCTGTTGATACTACTTGTTGAATTGTCTCCACAATGGATTTATATTCAAATAAGAAAGAAAAAGTTTAAGATTATCAACAGATTCATCCAAAGAATTGAGCATATTGACTTAGTGGAGATGAGGTAATTTAAATGGTTACGGACTAAAGCTATGAAACTGAAAAAAGAGCGAAGGCTTGGTTTTACACTAGCCTAGATCAATCCTTTTTTTTTATTAATCCCAAACTAAAAATGCCTTGCAGATTTGTGCCAACAATCAAAAAAGGTGTTGACTTTGCAAATTGAGTTCTTTTGGCTATTCTCTTATAGTCTGGGTCTCTGGAACTCCCTTGGATAAACTTTCTATTTTTTTTGCTGTACTTCATTTCAGCAAAACACTCCTCTGGTGCATCTTAAACTTTGCCTTGGTCTTCTGCTTGGTAGTACCAAATGGGTCTCGCGGTTATTTAAGCTAAAAAGGAAACTAATTTCTTAGTGGTAATCTGGATCCCAATTTTTAGTTACAACTTATATTGATGTTGCGCTTTGTAGGTTGCAGCAGTGGCTACGCAGGAAAAACATAGACTTGCCTTGCGATGCTGATTCTGGACCGACAGCTTCAATTAGGTGTCCCCATGGTGAACTTCTGCCTGAGCTAGCTCCTGGTGCTAAACGCGTACTTGTGCCTGAGAGTCTTTGGAATTTTATACATCAAACGGCTATGATTGTAAAGCCTGATGACTCTGTGGGATGTTCAACTTTCCCGTCAGACTCTGAACCATGTGCATTATGCAGTGTTGAACTTACTGAAGCTGCATCCTCAGAAGACACTTTAAGGTTATTTGAGAATATTTACTTAGCCAGAGTATAACATATTTTTGGTGGCTTACTTTGAGCTGTATGCTGCAGAGAGTTCAAGTTGAAGCAAAGGCAGAATCATGAAAAGTTAGCCATGAATAAAAATATAGCTCTTTATCGGGATACCAAATATTACTTATTGCCCTCATGTTGGCTGTCAAAATGGCGAAGCTACATAAATGCTAGTGGGAGAAATGCTGCTTCTGCAGAACTAGATACTCTCAATGCTGTTGTTGATATGCTTCTATGTGAAAAGGTTGTCCAAGATCTTCACTAGTGATAATTAATGCAGCCTACTAAGTCTGAGGAGTATCATCAATGTTCATCGAATATTTTTTTCCTGTTGCTCCTTAGTGTGTTTATTGAAGATTGAGGTTTTATAGGCCTTGGATGGGATGAACTTTTTGGGTTCATTCTAGTAGGTTAGAATTTCCACGATTATGTCCAATGATATTTTTGGTTGGTAGCTTTTATAAATATGGTAGAGTTATGTGAACAGATTGTTCACCAGTTTCCTACTGTTTATATAGTTGTAGGATGTTTTCTGATTCCTGATTCTCTCTTCATGTGAATCAGCATGGTAAACTACTTGAAAGGCCTCCGGAACTCCTCTGGAAGCGCGATCTTATTTTCCAAAAGTCAACTGCTGTAAGTCTGTTCTGCAATTTTGTAGAGCTTCTTCCTCATCATTCCCCACTTTCCCCCAGCCTCCCATTCCCATGCTTGTTTCTTCTACATTTTTATGATGGTGCGATGG
This sequence comes from Petrea volubilis, assembly GCA_026212405.1. NCBI lineage: Eukaryota > Viridiplantae > Streptophyta > Magnoliopsida > Lamiales > Verbenaceae > Petrea > Petrea volubilis. The sequence continues at coordinate 8,959 of JAOWBU010000116.1, forward strand.
ATGTATGTAGCTTACTAGAATACTTGAACCTCCTTAAGGGATTTTGCTAGTTAGACTGTTATCTCATTCCTGATATGTTTCATTGAGTGCAAATCCTTGCAAATCTGTCAAGCTGATGACTTGAATACTCTAATTTTACATTTCCTTTTTTTGATTTTCTATTTTAGACAGATGGTCTAACAGTCATTCTTGAGGATGATTGGAGATTACTCTGTGAAGAATGGGGAGGTACAGAAACCAAATGTATTTCAGCCAGAATCAAGCTTGATAACGGTATGGAAGATAACGTGATGAAGTCTTACCAAGAGAAGCCAGTTTCTGAGGAGCATATAAATATGCCTGATGAAGTTAATTTGAACCTGTCTAGAAGGCCTGTAATTAAGACTTCTCCCCAGGTAGTTTTGGAGTTCCAGTCTTCCATATTTATGCTAAGAATGGGAATGATCTTTTGATTTGTGGCCCGTGTTATACATGTTTGCTAATTCTTGTGTTTAACATCTCTAGATAGATGGAATAATACATAATGTATTGGTGCAACTGCTGTGTGCTCATTGAACAAATTGCTTGCCTTTCAAACAATAACCAAAGAAGTAGGGTAGTTATTTTCTACAAAATCTAATCCAGCTTATAATCCTGGAGTATATTTAATTACTGTGTCTTGATTTGTCAAAATCAAAGATAAATTAGGGTGGTGTGGAAGAGAAGCTCAACAAGACTGAAGTTTTATGTTTCCTGACAACTTCTTGTTTTTCTAAAGAAATCACTGTTAAGTCAAAGCATTTATAAGTAAAAAAGTTCCATACGAGTGTAATATCTTTCATAGGATTTGCCTTTGACCTGTTAGCTGGCCAGTTGATATTTTTTCCGCTCTGGTCATATTTAGATGTAATCCAGTTGCTTTCTTTCTGTCTAGGTTTGTGAAGAGTGCATTGGTGAAAGGGAAAGTTCTGAATTGATGAAGAAACTTAATTATACCAATGAGGATATATGTGTCTGCTTAATTCGTGGAAAGGAGCCTCCAAAATCAATCTTGGAAGCTTCAGGGAGCATTTCGGAGCCAGGTCGCCGAACTTCAAAGCGGTCAAGGAAGGCAACATATGGAAACTCCGTAAATTTGAATGTTTCAGGATCTACGTCCATCTACCAACTGAAGATGATGATATGGGAATCTTTTGGGGTATGCTATTTGCCAACTTTTGTTGCTATTTATCTGTTACCTCTCTTTCTCATGTCTAATGTTTGCTTTGGCTGTTAACCATTGCGTATTGATAGCTATTGTTTGGATTGAAAGAAAGTACTTGACTATAGATTGTCTGGATGAGTGGGGAATTGAATCAGTAAAGTCCCATGTTCCAAAGGACAGGTCAAAATAGATGTAAGTAAAAAACTATTCGTTAGTTATTTAGATTTGGAACCAAAACAGATGTCAATTACTGTGCATCGGAAAGTGGTGCAAGTACCAGGGCTATGAGAAAACATCATACATACGAGAGCAGCTTATCCTGCTCTTGTTGTCATGTCTAAACAACACTGGCCATATTTGTGGTAGATTAGAAGGTCAACATGTTGATATAAAAGGACAATTGTTTGTTCTTGACTATCTTCTGTAGTAAATTATGCCTTTTCTTTTTTGGTTAAGACTCGGACATGGTTTATTTTTCTTGTAGGTTGTTAAGGAAAACCAGGTACTCCATAAAGGTTCCAAAATAATTGATGGGGAAACAGCTTGTCTTGCTGACATGAATATTTTTCCTGGAGATGTCCTGTGGGTGACTGATTCGAAGATTCATGAGAATCGTGATATTGCTGGTAAGACATGGTAACAATAAGTTATCCTGACTTGATGAGCATCTCTTGTGGAGTTAGAACTTGAATTTTAACAATTGTCATGCACCTTCTGGGTGTTGTGGTCTTTATTCCATCATTGAGTGTGGTCATGATTTTCATACATAATGAATTGATTATTTTAGTTTAGAGAGGGCCCGACGGGTGTTTTTCCGTTTCAATGTCTCAACTGTATTTTGACGTGTCCTCTCTGATGTCGGTCTGGTCAATTGTGCTGTTGAAATTTTGCTAGCGGCTTATAATGTGTGTGTGGTTTTATTTTCCACGATTTTGTTTTTCTTTCTTGCTGTGTTGATTGAGTTATATAGGCATATTAAATATTTAATGGCACTCCTCTACAACAGTCGAAGCTTGTACATGAGCCAGTCTTTATGGTATTAAAGTCAGATCAAATAAGAGGTGGTGGGTTCAAATCTTACGCTATTTATTTATGAAAAAGAGCTTCACATGTTTGGCTTCACGCAAAGACTATCACTTCTGCAAGACGCTTGTTAGAGATGTTAAATATTTAATGGCACTCCACTTTAATGGCTTAAGCTTTTAGATGAGATAATTATTCAATACTTTTCCTTGTCCTCGGTTTCTCTTATGTCCTATTTGTACCCCTGCCCATTTTTTCTAATCTGAACTGAAAGGTAACTTTAGTGGATGGCTGCAGTCAAGCCAGACTAAATTGTTATCAGTTGGAAATCAATTAATCCTTTGTAACTACTTCTTCATTTCCTCTGCAATCAAGAATGATTGTGCAGATGAGGGGACATAGTTTGAGGTTTTGAGTATATTTTTACTTCTGAATAATTTTCTGAAACTGTCTCATGTATTTGTTCTGCAGACGAGCTTTGGGACCCAAATATGGATGTGGAAAAGGCAGAAGAGGGTTTTCGTGGTACACTTCTCACATCAACTATTTCATCTCAAGCCATCTCTGAAGCGTGTTCAAATTAATGAAGATATGGATCTGTCGATTCCTTGGAGTTTGACCTCCAGAATCATAGAGAAACTCTTGTGATCATTTTGAAGGTGAGACTCTCTGTTTTTACATCAAATTTGGTTTTTTCTTGCTTTTCTTGAACTTGACTACTGGATGTTCAATTGTTATTGACGGGAATTTAGCTCTCCTGAAAATGTTCAGTCAGAAGGAAATATGCAGGAAAGACTACATTGCATATTTTGTCGGTTTTAATGAGTTGTCTGGCTAATCCTAATTTTTATGTTTACATGCTCAAAAAAGTTATTGTTAGAATTTGAAACCCTAATAATGTTGGCTATTTTCAGTCAATTTCAGAAGCTATTGGTTTTCTGAATCTTCGTACCAGTTTTATGCATGCAACTATGACTTTCTTTTGCTGGGTTTGATCAATCTGCTTTACTAGCGTCATTTATTATTACGTAGGTCGACTTTGTGTGCCTACCCTTTACTTTTTTCTTGGTTATTTAACTGCCCTGAGAGCGGATCCATTCTTCATATACTCGAGGACGAGTATGGCTTGGTCCTTGAGATTATTTGATTTTCCATAACACAATTGGAATATCTAATGGGGGCTTTAGGGGGAATACTTCACAGATTTTTACTAGGACATGGGATTAAGTAAATTACTGAATTGACAACCTTGTTTCAGCTGGACTCAAGCCAGTTTGCAAGAACTGGGAAGAACATACATGGATGTAATGATTTATGCTCTATAGATTATTACTGGTTGAAAACAGTTCATTGAATGCAGGAAAGTCCTACATATGGTTCTCCTGGAGAGTGTAATGATGTAGGAATTTACAATTTACTTATCTTGAGCATTCATTTACTAGGCCTCATGGTCACAGCCAAACAATCCAAATGTAAGGCATTTGTGACAGCCACCAAAAATTGTAGGATTGGTTCCATATTGTGTATGAAGGCCGTGCCACACTGCTTCAGTTACATGCTGGAGAGCAATCACCTATTGTCTAGTAATTGTGATGACTGTAGGATAATTAGTTGTGATGTTCCCTCTTTAAGTTATCAGTTTACTGGAAATTGGTGGAACATTGGTGCTCTAAGGTTACATTATTTATGGTGTAGGAATTGGTTTGCCTTGTCTGCACCTGAAATATTTGTAAGTTGCATGTTAAGTTGTGGAATATGGAAATTAATGCAACAACCATCAATTTTATATGTTTTGGGTCGTATTCTATATTAACTGTACTCAATGGTCTCATTGCATTTATTTATGTGCCCTGGAGCATTTTAGGACCAATACCCATAACATGTTTAATATTTTTTTACATCAGTGGTATACTTGAACCTTTAACTATGTATTTGCACAATTATGCTTGTATGGCTTCATTTGTCTATGTTAACACGGTCGCTACTTCTGTCTTTGCTTCTTTTCAGCTGCTGTTTTGATTACATTGAGATCGGCAAGGAGCTTTGGTGATGCACCACTGAAGTGTTGAAGTCTCTTTTAATGTACAAAGTGTAAGAAGATTTGCTTGCTTTGTGCTAGGACATGACCACGGATTATTATATCGTGCTTGATTGTAGATTTACTCGGCGAAAGTGTGTTTTTGATTTTGGCCCGAAGTGTATTCTTCCTTTATTGGCTGCCTTCTCTATTACTCTGAAGGCAGGGGTTTTTGATCAGGGCCCCATTCGGGGGGGCAATTTTGTATATTTACATGTAATAGAGGCCAAAATAATGAAATCTATCACTTGTGTTACTGGTTCTATGTTTAAACTCGGGGTTTTTGTGTTTTATTAGTTGATTTGACCATGAAGTGTTCTGTTTCTCAGGGTTACTTGTGTATTTGATAATGAATATGGGAAATCAGTTGGTATGTGTATTACCATCTCATTTGTGTCTGAGAAATGGGAAGATAAAGCATCAAAATGCAATTGTATCATCCTAATTCCTAATATTCATGCAATTGTGAAAAAAATTATGTTTGATTGCTGTTTTTTTTTCGAAAAAAAATAGAAGTTAGAAAAAAGATCAAAAAGTGATTTTTATTAGAAATTATTAAGAGTAGCTTCAAGTAAAAACATGTTTTTAAATACTTTGATTATTATATTTAAATGTGAAATTGTTAGGTTAAAAAAAGAAAAAAGAAAGACTTAAAAAAAAATATGATGCAAGAAGCATTTCCTTTTGAAGTCTATCCAGATCGGCCATACGTGCTAGCATATTTGTGCTTGGAATGTAACTTGTTCGTTTGCATTTTCATCGAGGACTATGCAACTTATTTCATAAGAAGTTCCCATGAATTCAATATTTTCAATTTAACTAGTTTGATAGCTAATGTCCTCAAAAACTTATTGCATAGTTTTTAGAAGCTATTGAATAATGGCTGCACAACGCATTCAATTCAGTGACATTAAAAGCCCATTTGAGGGCCAGCGTGTACTCAGACCATTGAAGTAGAAATTCATTGTTAACCAAAACTCAAAACATTAGAAACAATTAATGGCACATGGACTTCAATGTAGCTGAAGTTGGATTCACTTTGTAATAGTGACTAAACTAACAAACAACAATGTAAAAAGAATATTGGGCATGTGTCCTACAAAAACAAGATAGTTCGCTCCGTGACTCGGTTCTGTAAAGACATGTTACAATTGCATCCTCAGTTTCAGCAGACTACAACAATTTCCATCATACCAAATTCTGTTAGAACTCAATTCACTCAATCCTCTTCTTCAGATGCCTCATTCAGCCACTGCATCAACGCCACGTGTATAAGAATTTGTGTATTCGTACAGAGATATCAAGATCAACTTCCTCAAAGGCCGACAGACATTTAGGGGGTGTTTGCAACAACTAAAGAAAGAGCACTTTTGTACTTTTGGCTATTTTTAAGTAGTAGAATAGTGTTTGGTAGACTAGCTTCTGCTTTTTTTCAGCAGAAAAGGATAGAAGCTGGAAGCAGCTATAAACTAACTTCTTTCTGCTTCTTGGTATTTTTGTAATTATTTGCAAGTTGATTAAATCATATTGAAGCACTTTTCAACCTTTTTTTTCAAACACTCCAACTACTTTTCTTTATGCTTTTCGCTTACTTTTTCAAACATTAACTACTTTTACTAAACTTTTTTTCAACTCTCTACAATTCATCTTCTTCAAAAGCAGAAGCTTTTGCAGACACCCCTTTACTTAGAAATGGCATGCTAACACAGTCTCACCAGTCAAAGGAAGCTAATTGTTACCAACCTGGATGAATTTCTCAGCTTGCTTGACAAAAATTCTATCCGACTCATCTGCCATTTCCTTTTCTGATGCCCATCCAAGTACAGCATCTTCTTCTAAAATATCTTTATCATATAGAAGATGTAATATCTGAAAAAGAAATCCAGATTGATCAGCAAATTACAGAAAGCAATCCACAATAATTGACTTTTGATAGAAAATGGGACAAGTTCAAATTTTGAGTCATTAACCATCGAAGAGTTCTGCCATGAGTTCTACCATGATCATGTGATTCCACACTATTGTAACTCATCAATATAGCATTATTCACCCACATGATATTACGATCCTAATTGAGAATATATACCGCCACAGTTGATTTTCTCAACAATTGCCATAGGCCCCAAAACGGTTAATATCAAAGACTCAACAGCATAACTGGAAGTAGAAAACTATTATACCGAATGTATTTGAAAGAGCCATAAGACGTATCTGCTTGTTATCAACTTGCCTGTTTCACTCCCACTGTGGTCTTAACTCATGCCCCTCTCCACAAATACATCATTTAGCGGAAAGAGTGCCACTTATAGGAAGAATGAAGAGTGCTTAAACGTAACTGTATAATTGCAAGAAAAATATTTTGGAGTTATTTCTGTAAGCACAGATGTTACCAGAATTTGGGTGACACTCAATTTCCTTTTTTTCATTTATCTTCTATCGTAATGGGAACGGGGTTCACTAAAAGCGATTATAACAGGATTCTAAAATAAGAGAATCAGGTAGAAGAAGGCCACGGCAATCAAACCTCAGCAATAAATTAAGTTTTGAGATGGAATGATTCTAGAATCTTTGCAAAAACACCAAACCCGAATAGAACCAAGTTACCTGCACAAAGAGAGGAGAGTATTCCTTTGCAGACTCTAAACACATTTCTTCAAGTTTCAAGATCACCTCCATCTGTAATGATTCAAGAAAATGAATTGCAACACGTATTCAGAAACAATAAACAATTTGACACTATTAGAATACCATGCAAAGATATTCATGGGGTTGTAACAAAGTACCCAATCATGGGAAATTGAACTAAACAAAAAAACTATTTAACAGGAACAGGAACTTGATGATTAACTCTTTGAAACTTTGGAGTACATAGAGCAGAAAGTTTGTGGTATTTTGCCTTTATGGCAATTTAATCACTTCAAGACAAGATTAGTATTTCCAGGAAATCTTAGTAACAGGATGCAGCGGAATATAGTACGCAAGTACATCATAACATTAGCAAAATAATCAGAGTTTAGTAAACCACTACAAAGTTGGAGCTTCCAGCTAAGGTGTAGAGTGCTCGAAATTGGTGGTCATCCAGCACCCACAGAAAAATCATTTGGCCGCAAATAAGACCAAACTGAATTGCAACAGAATATATGACCCGTCCACAAGAAAACTCCAAGATGTCCATGTACCAACCTGTTCATCTATGCTAGTTAGGTAATACTTCAAAAGTTTATTCCATTTTGATATCACACCAGCAACGTTTTTAACAAGTTCACCTGCAAGGAAGCATTAAAGTTTTCATCATGCATGTCACAAAAGGAAAGAACTGCAACATACAATTAGGTAATTCCCTGGGAGACCACTCCGAGAAAGGTCTATGATTACATCAATTGAGTAAATGCCATTCACTACTTAGCCCCAAATGGATACTTTTATTAAGTAGATAGACCATACCATGGCCATAACACCCTAATTATCATTGCCCACCTTCAAGGTAGAACACAGACACCATACTCCAAGCTTGGTATGGCCTCAAATGGAGAATAAATAAAAAGAAATCAACAAAAAGACAATCAACCTAAAAACATGCAAAGAATGACAAATAACAATAACCAGAATCACAACATAACTTGCACGAAGGGTTGATAATCGTCGGAAAACCCCCAGCACGACACCTTCCTTAAACAACAATCATGGAGCATGCCTATGCCAAAAAAACTAAATAGGCAAAAACTCAAAAAGCCATTCTTCATAAACTTTACCCAACTTAACACACGAGGATGATCTGGCAACTGAAAGTCCGAAAGAAATTGCTAGATCTGGCGACATAATTCCAGAATAGGTGAGGTGAAGGCACAAATACATCACCAGATAAACTGGGTTTTGAACTAGGAGGGGCCAGATCTAGATAGATTGTAACCATGCCAATGATGGAACACGGCTAGGATTAAAGGCTATAAAGCTGGGCAACAAGACGGTGGAGGCAAAGTGGTTCAGGGTTGAGACAAGCAATACGAATGGTTTACCATGTGAAGCCACAGCCTAGGGCTTTGATTATTTAGATTTTTAATACTCAACATCGGCTTGATATAAATTGGAATGAAGTGTTCATTCACTAACCCAGCTCAAGTACGCATTATATAAAGTTGATAGGCCACACCCTTAACTATTGGAAAACTCAAATATGCCTCTGTTGTCCTACAATACATGTCCTTAGTTGATATAGTTGTTATAAAATTCTTCAGTTTTCAAAGCCAACTGTTATGTAGATCTTTATATATTTATACCATACATTAAAAATGATAGATTCATACTGTAAGAGATGAAGGTCTCATGGATAAAAATATATCAATGTCTAAATCCACCATGCTCACCAAACAAATGCATGAACTCGAATAAACAATAATTTTCACTACTTGAATACAACAAACCAAATCAGACACAATTAGAAGTTTCGGCAGGCAATGATTCAATAGCAAATCTCTAACAAACACCACGAAGGTTCGAGAGACTCCAAGGTTGGTTAAAGATCTTTAAATTTTGTTCGAATAGAGCTGGCTAGTTATTTGGAAATCTGTTACTAGGCTAGGTATTTGGAAATCTGCTTCAGTTATAAAGAAAACAGTAAAGACTAACAATAATACTTGCAAAATTTTCAGGTTTGGATAATCAATAGATTCTCAAACCATGCAAAGATTTTACTGTTTACCCAGGTATATCCTTTCTAATATAAGGACGATATTGATCCTAATACATTACTTACTAAGGCAGTCCATAAAGTGTATATCACTGTAAAGTGTTCCATACTTGAGCAGCACAAAATAAAATGAAACTCCATTCTAGAAATCAGTTATCTTCAGGATACATGAAGTTTGTAATTTAAGATTCAAACAAGGATCATATGGAACAAGGAAAGGATCCTCACTAAACATCAAACGAATTGAATAACCTGGTACCGGAGAAAGCAACTTCCATATTTTTGGTGTCCTTCAACTCTGTCTTCTTCATAGTTAGTGAATTTTAGTCAAAAATCTACTTCAAAGGGTTCAGAGTCTTGCACAAAAATTATGGAGTAACTACAATAAGCAGGTATAATATAACTATGCTTTCCTAAACGTTCTTTTAATGTGATCTAATATTATTGGTAAAAAGAAAAAAAAAAGATATTTAATGTTAACTAGTGCTATAGGAAAAAGGCAGTGCAGGACTGCTTCTGAGGCATGCCAAAGCAGCAGGTTCCATAAACCACATTTTGCACCAGGTACTTCTCCGTATAATATGAAACAAGGTCAAGACAGCTAATAAATTTTACGCTCATTCTGCAACAGTAGGTGGATTCTTAAAAAGGTTTCAGCTTTAAAAAGAAGATCACACAGCAAATAGACAAAAAGTGACAGGAAAAATTGACTACAATGAAGGAAAACTAACCAAGTAAATTGACTACAATGAGGGACAACTAACCAAGTAAATTGACTACAATGAGGGAAAACTAACCAAGTAAATTGACTACAATGAGGGGAAACTAACCAGGTGAACCATGTGGAGTATCCAATGCCAGTTTCATCATTGCATAGAATAATGCACTGACACAGTCGGCAGCATCCAGATTGTACGACAACCTGAGATATGAAACAGATAAAGATTGAACTTATAGGATATACATCACCCACAAAGCACATTAGAAGTTCTAGTGTTTTGTCAATGCAATAAAAGGAAGGAAATTAAAAAAATAATGTTGCACGTTAACAAAACAAAAGGAATTAGGCAGGAAGAGTTGAGAATATGTTCATTTGAGACCACAAGATAAAGCTAATCAGTGGTGAGAATTTATACACGTTATGACTACAAAGATACTAAATAGGTCAAACCCAAAGGAAAGCTCTGTTTATAGCTGGAAAAAAAGGAGTCAAGTACCATGTAGGTAATATAGGAAGTTGTAAAAAGAGATGAAAAATATTGTAATAAAGTTGTACAGAATAAAAATAAATACTAGCTCTAGCAACAGCCAAATAAGTGGAACAAATAGGCTTGTCTTTGCAATTAACTCGCGACTTAATTATCTTCATCTATCTTGTTATCATGTTTCCAGATCTAGACATCTTTGTTTCAGGACCAGATAGTGAATCTTAATCAATGAAATTTCTCACACCTACAATTAGTTCATTAAAAGGCAGGAAGTAACAGGCATATCATACCGCAATGAATTTACTTCTAATATTACATGGTCTTCTTTGACATTTTCATGTACAGCCCTCAGAAAAGTTGCTTCAACCTGCAATCAAAAATGAAAAAAGAAATGACATGAGGCTTTAAACACCATTCAAGTATGCTGAGCATCAGCATTAGCATGCACCTCTTTCTCAAAGGAGGTGTAATCATCTCCGACATCTTCATCAGAATCATTAACAGAATCAGGTTCCAGCTCTCCTGAAGGTGGAAGAATATTTTTATCCTCATTTGATATCTCCAGCTCATCAGTCCCATTCTTGATAATCTCAACAAGCCGATCTACAGGTACTGGTGCTACAGAATGCCTCCATTCTTCTGCATGGCCTCCCTCACTAATGGACCAAATGAAACCAATCCCACCGTTGCCAACCTGCTCAATAAATTCGTAGTTATAAATCCCACACAACCAATCCTCTAAGACAAATTCACATCATGCATAGATGTTAAAAGCGCAAAGCGCACTATAATGCAAAGGTATCCCAAGGCTATAGCGCATAGAGCAGCATGAAGTGTGTGCTTTTACCAAATAAAGCACACCATATGAAAATATTTCTGTATTTTTCATAATTAGCAATAAAGAAATTCAAGAGTACTTGTAAATTTAATCAATTATAAAGCATATAAACAACTAGAAAATTAAAGATAGTGAAGATTACTTAGTTTATTCAAGTAACGTTAACAAATTCTAGCATATTTCAGCAAGTTTGAGAGGATCTTAGCATAATTTCAGCCCAGTTGCAATAAAAAGAGGGAATAGCCTCATGGGCATCAAAAAGAAAACAAGAAAATGGACGAAAATGGTTATGGAGACATTATCTTTTATTAAAAGGACTGAAATTTAAGGCCAACCTCAGCTGCTTATACCAGTCTAACTGATTAAGGAAATAGAAAATCAACGAAGAAGAGAAGATGGACCTCAGATGCAGTTAGTATTTGCGAATCAGAAAATTCAGTCCTCAATTCCTCATCCAACTTTTGAGGCGTATTAGATATTGCTGCATGTCAAAGAACATGTTGTAAGAGACTACCAGCATAAAACTCCTAGACATGTCAGCACAAGTAAAAGTACCTCACAGCCCCTTTTCTTTTAGTCATATTAGAGTTTGGACAGTAGAATAATGGGATATAGCATGAACTTGCACAGGGTAACTCATACTAAGTTTTATTATCAAACATGATTTTGAGCTGAAACTAAAATTGAAGCCAAGAAAGATAAAAAAATATAAATAAGAAAAATGCAATTACATTAGTCATCGATAACATAGTCATTACAAGAGATGCATCGACTCTCAACTAAACCTACACATCCATAGCTAAATAGAAAGTATCTCCTCGAACTGGGAACGGGAAATACGGAACATATCAAATCATGACTGAAAGATCTGAATTTGCATACAAATGATTACACAATAAGATCATTTAACTCATATTGCACCTTGTCGAGTGAGTAAAATAGCATTTAGATTATATTTTCACACCAATGGAAAAACACAAGATATTTAAGAGGTTTCAGAAGTTACAAGCAATTTCTATGTTCCCACTGCTGCTATCAGGATATTCCAGCTCTTCATCACTGTCCTGTTGAACAGGCTGTTGAAATAGAGAAACCTTCGAATAAGCAGGAACAGCAAATTGTTCTCCAATTATGACCTGCACACCTTCGGCGCATGAGATGATATCTTGAGTCTAACAAACAAATGACATGCCGCAGCTACATCCTAGACTAAATCAACCATATTCCTAACTGTGGATGTGATTGCTACATCCGAGACTAAATCAACCATATTCCTAACTGTGGATGTGATTTTTTAACACGAATGGACTGTCAGTGGAATTCAGCAGCACTCATTTTTGTAAAACTCATCTCACAACTTAGTTTTATAAGTTTGACAAAAAGATATGAGTTGATGAGATAATAAAGGGAGACTAAATTATGGTCATGGTGAGCTCGATTCCATTTTAAATAATTAAGCTTCAGTAGGGAGGTGACCAGAGAGGACTTTTTTTTTTCAATCCGCACGCAGAACATACTATCAAACTAAAATTTTAATCTGCAAGTGTCACTACACTAAGCACAGATTAAATTTCCATGCAGGTCAAATACCACAAATTCAATAATGAACATGTGAGACTGCAGAACTGAATGCATGACACCTGAAGAAACGGATAACCAATGTTTAGGCACTTCAAGAAGGAGTACCTTGAGAGACAAAACCACACCAGCCTCCAGAACTGCTCCAGACTTCATGATTACCCCATCACACACTATTGCATGCTTTAGTTTACAGCCATCCTCAATGGTAACCTTGTCCCAAATATAACACCCATCAATTGAAATATTTGATCCAATTATACAATCTTTTCCAATAGCAGAATTTGACACTTCTGTATAGTTTCCGATTGTGGTGCCACTTCCAATAACAGTAAAAGGGCCAATTTTCGCAGAACGTGATAACCCTATGTCTGCAGAATTAAAAGCATTATCAAGAAGATATAAAGTAACACAATCATGAGATGGTACTATAGGGGTTTCGGTGGAGACCATTGCATAAAGCCTACACCACCAAAGAGATAAAAGAGCTGCCACAGGATAATAGTTTTGGGAAATAACTTGTCGTTTGCAGCCAGCATGGAAAGATCAAAGATCAAAGCCAAAAAGGGGCATAATTATCTTTAGAAGAAACAAACTATTTTAATCAAATCAGCCAATTAAAGAAGAAATGTCTTAATTTTTCTAATTAGAATAAGAGTATGACTATTTCCATCTATGCAAAAGATTTGGAATTCTAAATATTTTTCATTCAACCATTCATGGTTGGCCAAGCTCCCAAGCTCTATCAATGCTTTCACCATTTTCAGAATATTGTCAGAGAATCAACAGGTCGTCTAGATTATTTCTATTTAGGAGATGAAATTTTGCAAGTTTGATATTCTATTATCTCAATGAGAAAGATCAAACACATGATGGCTGTTAATGAATCAAACATATTAAAGGACAGCTGATAGATGTTTAACAGCAAACAAACCCAAGAGTGTCCTTCAGGGTTCAAGAAAATTCCTTCCACAGTTCCACCATTCCATTTTAGTTCAGAAGTACAGGTCTAAATCATACGGAAAACATCTAGCAACTGACTTTATACAGCTAAATACAAGCGCAAGATAAATATCACATAGTTCAGTTTTTTCACCTGATGCTCGATAGGTTCCCTGTCTTTCTAGTTTGGTCACACAATTTCCGAAAAACTGGACATCAGGCACCAAAGGATAAGTCCACCGCTGGATTATATCTTTACTAATGGTGTCATAGCTCCGATAATTATCAACCCTAGCCGCATAACTCGAACGGATTTCGTGGGTGAATATTTTGTAGCCCATAATCTGACCAAAGAAGAAGATAATTAGACGTTAAAACATAAAACCATACTAAGGAGTACAAAACACACTACCAGTTGACTGGTGACAATGTAATCGGATAGAATGGAAGTGGTGCAATGTAAATGGAAAACAAGGGTTGTCATTCAATGCTCAACCTTAGTGGGGATACAAAAATACCCCCCATCTCTACCTCTCCCCATCAAGCTGGAGCATACCATGCTACCAGCTTGACAGAGAAACAACAAAGTGAAGAAATAATGACTCAAATAAATATCTAACAATGATACATGGACAAAAGAACAAACTTAATACAAAATAACATCAACAGAGATAACAAGCAGAAGTGATTGTCCATCTACAACAAGAAGCACACAAATCACAAACTAAACACATGAACCAATAAGATCCATTGAAACAACTCCAATTTAACCAACTAAACAGAGCTTAGTGCACAATAGGGACTGAAGCCTGCCTTGAAGTTTGAACAACACCTGTTATGGCATTGGTGACAACTAGCCCAATCCATGAAAACCCCAGCCACAACCAGAAGCACATTCGAACCATGCAAATTAACAACAATGGCTGAATAAACAATAGTTTGCGCAACTCCTCAGCGCCACTACAGTGTCCAAAACCAGATGAATGTACCAGCAATGACCATACCACAATGACAAGAGCACAGCAACAAGGCCAACCACAACCACCATGTAATAATTAAAAACCACCAGCAAATCCAACCAAACAAATGAGACACATCAATGAATGTGCAGCAGTGCTTTCTCATTCTAGCAAAGCTAATGATTACACACTATATCCCATTGACATTACTCACATGTGAAACAACTTCCTCCCTAAAAGCTCAAGAAAATTGTAGCACCAGATCAAGCATTGGTAAGTATCATATTTTTAAAGATCTCCCACACACATATGTGCATATATGCTACCAAATGCATATATATGTAAATTTGGTTGTGTTAAATGTGGGAAGAAAATAATAGGTTGCATCATAATAATCCTCAAGTCTGAGTGCTATCAAAAGGGTTGAGCGAGTGAATTAGTTTCTCCAAGTGTGAACTTAAAGATGTCCTATTAACACTTACATCGTCAACAAGTAACCCCTTGACAAAGTGACGGCGTAAATGCTGATAGTCAAAATTATCGTAGAAAAGACTGAGAACCTCTGGGGAGCATATGTCAATATAACAATCCTGCATAGAGCAAAGACAACAGTGAAAGCACCATATACACAATTCTTTTGGAACATCTGAAAATGAGGTTTAGTAGAGGCATCTTTCTGCTTCTGGAAACATTTCTAAACAAAGAACACAAAGATAACGTATGTATATTAAGGAGAAACATTAAATAGAGGATTGTACAGAATCACAAACATCAAGGGTTGAATGCACAAATCAAAAAGATTAACACATAAGGATTTATATGGGCAGAGATATTGGATTTGAATATATCTTTAAGAAGCATCAATAATTGCAGTGAAAATAGCAGAGGGAGACACTCACAGAGGAAAAAGAGCAGAGTGGTGAGGGAGGGAGGGAGAGAGGGAGATAGGTAAAGGTTGAGCTTACTGTTTCTCTACCAATCTGTCATAATAAGCTATAAGTGGTAGAAATTGCCAATTACATGGAAGTAAACTTTTTTTGTAAGTTGTTGGACTAAAAAATCTTCCCTATGTTTTTCCTTATATTCCTTTTTTGTCTGGGGGGAGTATCATGCGATTCATGCTACGAAGTGCATAAACATAAGCTTAAATAACTTAAACAAAGACTGGAACCTGCTTATCATTGTGAAGAGATACAGAAGCATTATCAATCAGTAAAGCCTTGTCCAGGGAGAGTGTCCCTTTCAAATTATCAGCCTTATCCTCATAATACAGAAGCTGCTTTGTATCGGGATCAATTGCCATAAACAGTTCATCTGTTCCAAGACGAGACTGATGAGTTATTGGAGATGGCTTAGACTGTCTAATGACCATGGTCATTACTGCATTGCTATCCTTTTTCCTTCTGTCCTTGTGTTCTTTAAGTGCCTGTGTAAGTGACATGTTGCTTACTGTGTCTCCAGTTACAAGGATGAAATCTCCACGTATCTTCAATGACAAAAGAACATAGGAAAGTTAGCTTGTTTTAAACTCAACGATAGTGGAAACTTTAAGTTCTACAAGAATCAATATTTTCCCTATTGAAATAGGATACACACAGATTAAAATATTTCTCTGCACCTAGTTAACCCAAGGTGCATATAGACTAAAGTAAAGAAAGATGACGAAATCTCATTTCTTTCGACTCATATCAAGTGTTGGCATACAGTGTTACCCTTCAGAGTTAGTTACTACTCCAACCGGAATAAAACATCTATTTTCAAATAATACGCATCCGTATAGGAGGTGATATTGTTAGAATAATGGGTCGATCAATTGCTAATCTGCTCAAATGAATTGACACCTGAAAAGATTAATGTAAAGGAAGATGAAGTAATCTCATCTTTCAATTTTCCTGGTATTGGCAGCCTCATGGCACTAATTCATTTTCCTTCCGCGAGATGCTTCAAATATGGCCAAGTTATCAATTGGTACTAGAACAATAGCAATCTAATGCGCATCTTGAGTAGCATCCTCGGTGCTTATGTGGATTCTTATCTTCAACAAATACGAAAATTTTGTCAAGTCCTTCCCAAACATAATATTACATTGTCCAGAACTCTATTTTGTATTCATCGCTAGGTTTCTGCTTTTCCAAGGGTGACTAAAGTCAAATTACAACAAATAAAACTCATTAAGGTGAAACCTGAAAGTCTAATATTTGAGACACGTGCATTGGTGTCAATCTGCAAGTAAATCCACTTCAACTTTATTTAGATGTTGGTTTTGTAGTCTCACATTTAAGAAAGATAACTGTTCTGTTATCACTACGATTAACTCAGAACAACTATAAATTTGTAGGAAAGCCAAAAAGTAATTGTTTCAATACAAGAATCATCTCTAAGGAAATCAAAAGCTGAACCAGGTTTCTGTTACAAGGATTTTCTATCAAAACGAGAATACAAAATCTAAGATAATTTTATTTACTCTCATGTGAAAATTTAAAAGGAAATGAGTACAACATACCACATTCCTATCATATATCAATCGGAGAGCATCTCCAGCACTGGTTGAATTGTGTGATTCTATTGTAGTGACTGAAAAGTTTGGTTGGCTAAACCACTTGGAGTTTTCCAAATAGTTAGTCACTTGCTTGGAATGCGCACAGCAAAATACAAAAACTTCTTCGACTCCAGAAGATTCAAGCCACGCTAAGGTGTAGTCAATCATTGGTGCATTAACCAGCGGTAACAGCACCTTTAAAAAGTACAAACCAAATCAAAAAACAAACAAAAAAAGTGAGATGAAGATTAACCTCAATGTTAACAATCACATTGCAGGAACTAATTACAAGTAAATTACCAAGTGTGAGTAACCAACAGATACCAACACTATGTCCAAACGGATCATCATCAAACACACACACACACACACACGCGCACACACACTCTGGAAAAATAAATAAATAAATAAAAATTCTGCCACGCAGCCACAAATGAATTTTACATACTATTAACAATGTTCACTAAAGTGCTCCATTCGCCAATTTATTATGAAATACATTATATCCTTACATCACAAATTCAAAATGCCGAGCACGAAATAAAACACACCACATGCAGTCTCGATCAACCTCACAACTTCATACTGTAATTCAAGTTCATATCACACCATTTCACTAATTATAGCAATCAATTTCAGAATAAACAACAAATTCACAAGTAAACAAAAAAAGGAGCAAAAACATATCATCAGTAATTCATACTTTAGGGCGTTCGAGTGTAATTGGGCGGAAGAGAGTGGTAAAGCTATCGGCCAATAGGATGGCCTGCAGAGGAACACGCGCCAGTTCCTCCTCCGCATCTTCCCCTCCCAATCCCCCTTTGTTCCCCTTCTTCTGGACCATTTTTCCCGGCACACGCGCCGCCGTACACGGTGGACAATCCTCTTTTAAGCCTTGCGCTGAGCGAGATATCAACAGAAACTACAATCTGAGGAAACAATTGATTTGGTGTTGTGCCCTACCGATGAACTTGAAACCCTCCTCTGCTTCTTTAAACCCCCAAAATTTTTGCCTGGCCCCCTATGCTTGATATTACATAAACCCATAGGACTAATTTTTTTTTAAAAAAAAACACACACACACACACTTGAATGGAAAAAAAAATATGTTTTGTTACATTTTTATTTATTTATTTATTTATTTTTGCGGTTCTTAGCCACTCAGTTTCGACAAATTGATCAATTAATCTGAATCGAGTATTACAGAAGCCCATTATAAGGTGGCACTTTCAACCGAATTGTTTCATTCACATCACTAAGACTCGAATCATTGATATTGCTTAGGGGATTTAACGTCTCATCCCATTCGATCAACTGATATTTAGTTTTTAGTTTAATTATACTTTTAGTTCTGTAACTTAGGCCCTTTAGCATATTTGGCCCTGTATGTTCACTTTTTTCACATTTAATCTCGTATATTTTTAATTTTTGATATATTTGGTCCTGAAATGACAAATTTAGTCATGAGCCCCTACAAATGTTATTCTAGGGTAACAAATTTAGTACTTTATGTTTGCACTTTTGGTCCACCTTTATAATTTCTCTAAATTAATGATTTTTCGGCTGCACGTGAAGGTTAAATTACACTTTTGGTCCTATAAGTTAGGCCTTCTAGCACATTTTGTCCTATAAGTTTGGTTTTTGCACATTTAGTCCCGTATGTTTCAATTTTTGACACATTTGGTTTTGGAGTGACAAATTTGGTCCTGAGTCCCTACAAATGTGGTCTTGAGTTAACAAATTTAGTTATTTAAGTTTATACTTTTAGCCCTCCCTCATTGTTGCAGCCAAATTAATGATTTTTCAGTAGTTTATGTATCAATTGTCGGGTTTCAAGCATTCAGATGAGACATTTAATCACTTGATTAAATGTTGTTCTTCAAACGAACAGTTGGATGATAGCTTGGATTTTGCAAGATAATGATATGTATGGGTTTTCTTTCTAGTTGTTCAACTGTAAACAAGATGTTCAGAAAACTTTGTAAAGAAGACAAGATGAAGCAGACCGATGAGATATTGATTGTTTTATTGGATAAAAGATTTGCTTTCGATGAATATGTATTCACATCTTATTTGTGGTTATGGAAAAAATGATATGGAGGGCTTACTAAGCTTCTGTTTGAGATGGAGTATCGTTCAATCTCTCATAATACGTCAAGTTTTACGTGGGTAATTATCAATTTCTACAAACATGGGAGATTAAAAAGAAGCAGAGGAGTATATTAAAAAAATAAAGGATTGATCATTTATTCCTAATAAAAACATTTATGAGATATTGATTGCTGGTCATTTGTAGAATGAAAACAAGATAAGGGCTCATCGATTATTGAAAAATCATTAATTTGGCCAGAACAATAAGAGGGGACCAAAAATACAAACATAAATAACTAAATTTGTTAACCCAGGACCACATATATAGGGGTTCATGATCAAATTTGTCATCTCAAAATTAAATGTGTCAAAAATTAGAAACACACGGGACTAAATGTGAAAAAACCGAATTGGTAGGACAAATGTGCTAGAAGGCCTAACTTACAAGACCAAAAGTGCAATTTAACCGTCACGGTGTAGCAAAAAATCATTAATTTAGAAGGATTAATAAGGGAGGACCAAAAGTGTAAACATAAAGGACTAAATTTGTTAACGCATGACTACATTTGTAGGGACTCATGACTAAATTTTATCGCTGCAGGACCAAATGTGTAAAAAATTAAAAATATGCGGGACTAAATGTGCAAAAGATGAACATATAGGACCAAATGTGCCATAGGGCCTAAGTTACAGGACTAAAAGTTCAATTAAACCTTAGTTTTTTGTAACATTTTTATAAGTTAATAGAGAAATTTTAAATAAAAATATATGTTTAAATATTTTTAATTACAATATCTAAATATATAATTGTTTTTTGAATTTTTTTAAAATTCTACTGTAAAAATTACAATTTGATATTTTTTATATCTATATTTGGTCCCTTGTCATTTAGACGTATACTTCTTTTTTTTTTCTTTCTCCTTTTTTCTTGGGGATCCTAAGATCATAAATAAATAAATAAATTAGAGAGTGTTTTTGGAAACAATATATATATAACAAGAAAGTCATAGAATTTATCTTTTTTTCTACCAGCTTATTAGTCTAAAGATGCATTTTTCTAAAAATATAAAATTTAAAATATTGATAATAACACTAATTGTACCTTCACTTGTTTTTGTTTTTGTTTTTTTTTTTTTGGTCAAGAGGAAAGTCACACATTACACGACTTAAACTTCCTCGGCAATCAGCAAGTCCACCACCTGACTCGCTGGTTCATCCCATATAATCAGTCCTTCCATGATGTTATGTCCTGTCTTCACCATGAGATCTGCATAGCCGTTGCCCTCTCTTCTTGTGTGTTGAATTCTAGAAGTCCATGGTAACATTAGGAGCTCCCTACAGTCCTCCACAATATGTGCAAGAGGGTGGTACGTGACATCTATTTTAGTGACTAAAGTCAGCGCAACTTCAGAGTCTAATTCCACTTCAATACGCTCCTGCCTCATCTCCCATGCTATATTCAGGCCTTGACGTAGTGCAAATAATTCCACCGTCATAATACTCACGTCACCAAGTCTTATGGTGAAGCCTCTGATCCATTTTCCACTACAGTCCCTCAGCAAGCCTCTTGTTGCTACGGACTTCTTCTCTAAGAGTACGCTACCATCTGCATTGAGCTTACACCATCCTTAAGCAGGTGTTTTCCAGACCACCAACTCGTTAGCCTTCGATGCGCCCCTTTTTTCCTCCTAGAACAAGTTCGATAGCTCAACAGCCAAGTTTATGATGGAGTTTACGGTTGCCTTCAGGTGCTCATCCAACCCTTGGAAGACGAGTTTATTATGTGCAAGCTATATGCACCAAAGTGTGGCCATGAAGATGAATTTCCAAGGGTTGTTAGGTAAAAGAATGTTATGGAAAGAGGATTTCAAATTAATTTCAAACCAATTTTGGGAGTCAAGAGAAATGAAATGGGAAAATTCAGTGAGCATAACAAGAAACTCCCAAACCCACCTTGCTTTAGGGCATTCACGAAAAATGTGCATAGTGTTTTCTCTTTCTAAATTACATCTAGAGCATATATCACTTCTTTCCAAGTTTCTTCACTTCTTAATGCATTATTTAGTAAGCACTCATGGTGATAGAGCCAAAGCAAAAATTTGAATTTTTGAGGACAAGTCAAATTCCAGATCCATGTCCAAGTCTTATCATTATGATTATGAGCGTTAACCTGGTCATTAAGAAAAATGTAAGCCGACTTACAGGTAAAGATGCCATTGGGGGTACCCAGCCAAATTCTTTTGTCTGCCTTACACCTATTGAGAGGGAGTGGTACATAGGGATGGCAATGGGTTAGGTTTTGCGGGTCCCCGACTCGGACTTGACCCACTCGGGGCAGGTTTGGACCTAGAAAATCGGGTTCGGTGCGGGTTGCGGGTCTAGAATTCTAGACCCACACGGGTTCGCATCGGGTCTTGGGTTCACTTGGACCCGACTCATATATATATATTTAATATGTATAATATAAAATATATAAATAAATATAATTAAAAATATCTTAAAAATTAAATTTGAAATTGATTATTATTATTTCATTTGAATATATTTAATTAGATTTTATGTACAATTTGAAGGTTTTCTCTTATTAAGTTTCTTGTACAATTTAAAAATTATTGTCTCAAAAAAGTGGTTAAAAAATAAAAATTTTAATTATTAGGGCGGATTCGTTGGTATGCGGGTCAGGTTTGGCGGATTGGGGCAGGTTTATGAACCCGACGAGTTCAACGGGTCCAACCAGCGGGGTTCTGGTCTCACGTGGGTCGAGTCGGGTCCGGGACCCACCGGGTTTGGGATGTTTCTCGAGTCCAAAAAATTCTGGCGGGTCAGATCTCGGGTCTAGCCAAACTCGTATCAGACCTGACTTATTGCCATCCCTATACACTATTGATTCTATATATGATGTCTCCTGGGATTGATGTCTTAATAGTCAAAAGGTTCCATCCTCCATCAGGCTCTATCAAGACGGCTATACGGGTCTCTACTTCCTTGCTATCAATTTCAATGTCCACATGCTCACAAACTCTCTCTTTGCCCATCTATCTATCGTACCAAAAGGAAATAGTGGTTCTATACCCAATCCTCCAACCAATGCAGCCCTCCATGGCCTTAATACTTCTAACCACCCCCTTCCATAACCTAGAGGTGTGTTGTGGAGGTGAGTGCTCGATCAATACCCCACCGTTAAGATATTTATGTTTAAAAGCCTGAACCAATGGAGCTTTTTCATCACTCAAGACTCTCTACCCTACTTTGGCCAGTAGTGCTAGGTTAGCCTTCCGCATCTCTTTCAATCCTAGCCCTCCTCCGCCTTGTTTCGAATAAGCTTTCCATCCCACTAGGTGTACTTTCCTCCGTTCTTCTGTTGTTCCCCAAAGAAAGTTCCTATTTATTCTATAAAGTTGGCCACATATTCTTGAGGGGAACAAAGTGCTGTGCATGGAGTAAACGGGCATAACGGACATGACAACTTGCACAAGAGTGGTATGGCCTGTGAGATTCAAGGTACTAACCTTCCACGTGGACAACTTAGTTTTTAACTCTATCAATCAGGTTTGAGAAGTCTTGGTTAGTGACCCTACCCATTATAAACTTAATCCCTAGGTATTTTCCAAGGTTGTCCATGCTATTGATGCCCAAGATGCTAGTGATATCCCTCTTGGTGTTAGGATCCGTCTTAGGGGAGAAAAAGACTCTGGACTTGGTATATTGACTTTAAGACCCGAGGCTTGACAAAATCGATCTATAACTCTTTGGATGGCATGTGCATTTTGGACGGTGGATTTGGCGGCGAGAATGATATCGTCCACAAATAGCATGTCAGATAGTACTGGACCACTTCTGCAAAATAGAATGGGATTCCACTTGTTCCTAGCTACTTCCTCTTCCATGAGGTACGTTAATCTTTCCATGATAGAATGAAAAGATATGGCGATAGAGGATCACCCTATCGCAATCCACAAGTAGTGTGAATAGGATCAAGTGGCTCCCCATTCCAAAGAATTTGCGGTTTGAAACAAGAGACACAACTAAAAATAAGCTTAGATGGGGGGGGGGGAGTTGAAAAAGTCCAAGGTTTGGTTTAAAAAATCCCACCTAACTTTATTATAAACTTTTTCAAGATCAATCATAACAATCATCCCTCATTACTTACTCTTGGTCGATTGTAATATGTGCATGAGTTCTTGAAGGAGGAGGATATTGTCATGGGTGCTACGTTCCAGAATGAAGCTACTTTGGTGGGGACTGACCAAATCGCCAATGAAGGGTTTAAGCCTAGAAACGATCAGTTTGATGATGATTTTGAGGAGCATGTTGCAAAGTGCTATGGGGTGAAATTCAGAAATGGAGATTGGCCTGGTAACTTTGGGAATCAAGGTTATGAAGCATTCTCCAATAGCTTCAAGGACTTTGCTTCTATAGACATACTCAGCCACAAAATTAGTGACAGACTCACCAATAATTTGCCAATCCTTTTGGTAGAAGAAAGCCTGGCAACCATCTGGTCCAGGAGCCTTGTAAGCTTGCATACACCTGACCACTTTGTAAACCTCTTCCATACTCACATCTGTGCACAAACACTCCCTCGCACCATTATCAAGGGTCTTCTGGAAAAGACTAATAGCTATGCGCTGCCAATTAGAAACATTCTCTCCACTAAAAAGATCTTGGAAAAAGTCAAAAACATAGGACTTAATGACATCCGAATCGGTTTGCCAAACCCCCTCAATATTCAAGGCATTAATTTTATTCTTTCTTCTCCTACAAAGAGTGGAGATATGGAAGAATCTAGTGTTTTTATCACCAAACTTGAGCCAATTAACTCTGGACTTTTGAAACCAGAGTAATTCCTCTTGGTGAAGTAAATTGTTATACTCATGGATTAAATCCTTTTCCAGATTATACAAATGCTCATTATCACAATAGTTAAGCTTGTTTTGGATGCCATTAATTCTAGCAAGTAATCTCTTTTTCTTATGGAATATGTTGCCAAATTCTTTTTTGTTCCACACTCTCATGACCTTCGGTTAGGCGGCAAGGGATGAGAGGACGTCCCCCTCACAATTCTAAACATTAGCGATTTGGTTAACACAATTGGGATGAGTGGTCCATGCCAACTCGAAGCGAAAAGGTCTAGGGATAGTGTTGGAAGGAATACTATGGCATAAAGTGAGAATAGGGTGGTGATCCGAATGAGTACAGAGAAGATTGAGCACCATACCTTCCAGAAACCGCAACCCCCACTCAACATTGGCTAATGATCTATCTAGTCGCTCTTATCCACTTTGATCGTTCGTCCAGGTAAACCATGGGCCTTGTGATTCCAAGTCTAATAAATTGCATTGTTCCATGGCCTCTTGTAATTTCATGCATTTATTCTAGCAAACAACTTTGCCCTTTTTTTTCTCACAAGGTTGCGCAATGTCGTTAAAGTTACCTGTGAGCATCCACGGGTTGTCCACCCATTTACTCATATCAACAAGAGTTTTCCAAAGATCATCCCGTTGGCTCGGGTTTGGGCTAGCGTTAATGCCCGAGCACAACCATTCATCATGGAATCGAGGCCCAATGACCGCGTGAATGGCTTGAGGGGATATCGATATAACACGAACTCGAACTCTAGTCTTATCCCACAACATCCATATATCACCTTTTCTTCCCATTGTTGGTGCTCGACAAACATTATGAAACCCCAAGTTGGAGGATATCCTAGCCGCTCTATCCTCACTAACTTTTGTCTCCAAAAGAAAAACCACATCCGGATCATGATCTCGAATAAGGTCTCTAAAGTGCTGTCTAAAATCTCGATCTCTCGTTCCTTGACAGTTCCATGTTAATACCTTTATCATTGGAATATTAAGCAACGTGTTAATGGTGATCGGGTAGTCAGCATGCATCCCAGCCATAGCTCGAAGAATTTGGTTCACTAGAACCTCCGTCAACATGCATTGTCGTTCCATCTCCACAATGCTCACGTTCGTTACCATCTTGCATCCAAGTTGCGTTTGGTAGTTCTCCATTTGTAGATACTTGATTGCTATTGCTATTTGCCAAAAGAGAGGATGTACAGTCAACGTTCAAACGAAGTGGAGTCTCATATCGTAGTGGATCACCATGGAGGGTGTTACCATGCTCTCCGGTTGAAAGAGGTATCCTATTTTCAGGCAAGAGGGTGTTGGGTTGTCAACAATTGGGGAAAGGGGTTGGGCATAGTCGCTGGGAATGAGGGAAGAAGGACGATGGTAAATTGCAGCAGGATCACCGAGGTTCAAAAGTGGGTTTGGTGTGTAGGTGTTTTGTGTAGGTGGTAGGTTGAGGGCAATGTTACTGGTTTGTGAGGGCAACCCCATAAGTGGTCCATCACCAGTTGTCTTAACAGGTATCTCAAAAAAGGCTATGATCAGTGTTTGGGTTTCGAGTGGGATTTCTGGCCAGGGTGGAGGCATTACCTTTTGCATGTAACTTACTATTGGGAGTAGTGTTTAGTCTACGGTTAGGCAGATTTGTATTTTTCCTGTGCTTAAAATGGTTTAAGTCAGAGTTTCTTTTTTCTTGGGTTGGTGAGCCCAAACCTAAGATACCCATTTCAGTGTGTGAGGATTCCTGCATGGCCAGAGCGTCTAAGCTATCATTGACCAGGATTTCAAATTTGTTTCCTAGTCTAGGTTTCGTCTGACTGTACATCATGTTGCCTAATGCCCGTTGTCTCCCCTTTTTCTCAACCATCCAGTTTCCGTACACATTTTCCTGCAATTTCTTCGCAAAGTCTGGGCCAGCTGTCGACTGGTGCACACATGTTCCTTCTTTCCCATTCTTTCCGGCGCCATTGTTAGGGCACTCAACATTCCTATGGCCTACAACCCCACATTAGAAACATATCACAGGCAAATTCTCACATTCGACAGGGAAAAGGTGCCCACAAACATCTACCGAGCTAAGGAGAGGCTTTCCTAGGTTGATTTGAACACAACAGCGAGCGAACTTTCCCCTTGTAGCCCAATATGTGTTGTGATCCACCTTGATTGCTTCCCCTAAACTTGTTGCAATAGCATAAACGAGCTCCTCCTTGTAGTACTTAATGGGGAGTTCAGGAATACGTATCCACATAATAGCAGTGCTAATCTTGTCTTGTGACGATTTAAAGTTCGGAGACCACCGTCTTGCGACCAAGTAGTGGTTTGTGATGAGCCAAGGCCCTTTCGTTAGTATGTAGTCAGCCTTCTCTTTATCGTTCAGACGCAAGATAAAACAACTGTGGCCCAAGTCAATGAGCTCATAATCTCCTTGGAGTTGCCACATATTATTGATCCTCGCCGATAAAACAGTGTAGTTCACGGATTTTCCTGGCATTTTCAGGATGATGGAGTCCCTCCATGCTGCTTGCAGTTTAGCTTCATATGCTTTCTCCAACATACTTTTTGGGAACGGATAATTGCTGTAGGTTTGAGAATCTTAACCTTGTCAAGATCACCATGTTTGTAGTAGTGAACTTTATGGCCTTATCCTTCTGGTGCCCCACTAGTGATTGCAAATAGGATGCTTTCTTTCCTTGGTATAGAGCCTTACTTGAATATCCCTGAAAATCTATCTCTTCATTATCATTTTGTGTGTTTATCTTCACCTTTTTTGTGCTGCAACTGATCAGATCTTCCTCTTCCCTAGATGAGGATGGGTGGTGAGCAAGCAGAGTTTCTCTCACTACGCTCATACTTTTCTTATAAAAATTCTTTCTATTGTACCTTCATTTGTGAACATATAAATTAAACACAATAAAGTGGCGATGGCATTATTGGACGTGGCGAAAATGGCACAATGAAAGGGTTGGCATAAATAATATAAAATATTTATATAAATAGTACCATGTTGGAGATGTTTCATGTCATAAATTTTTCAAAAATTTCGTGTCGTCGTATTTGTATTGTACTATTGTATCGTGTCTATATTTGTGCAACATAGGTTATTGTCAATCTTTATACTACCGAAACTGCATTTAGCAGGAGTGTGGGAACATTATCAAGGACATTTGTAACGATTGGGCTTTAGTGTATGCGCAAGGTTAGTTTTGTTCGTCGGAAATGGAATCAAGCGGTGCATATTTTAGCTAGATTTTCTTCTTGTTCAAGTGAACGGGGCCATGATATTGCCCGATTATGTAATTTCATTTATGTTTGTAGAGATTTAGTCAATTTACGAAATGTTGATTCTCAAAAAAATAAAAGCAAACAATGTAATTTGTATAAAAATATGGTTATTCATAATTATTTAAGAGAATCTAATACTTATCCGAAAATATTAAAAAGAAAAGTGACATTTTGATTCCAATAAAAATGATAGAATTATTTTCCTTATATTTGTGATGTGTTGTTTACTATATTCATCAATGAATTTAATTTCAAATTATTAGTACATCGATCTCTTCTTTACACAAACTTCTTAATTTTTTCTTTTCTCGTCTCCTTCTTCATTTTTTTTATTTGGGAAATTTACTCTTAGACCTCCTAAGGTTCGGCCAAATTACAGTTAGACCCCTTTAAGTATGAAAAATTATACATACATACATCCCTTAAGGTTTGGGTCCGATTAAAAGGTAGCACATTTCGGTCACTGATATATCGTGATTTGTTTATAGAAGCAACAAATTATAGCAAAACTCCAATTTTATCATTTTTTCAAAAAATCAAACTTTTTCATAGACAGTAATACTCTTATTGAAATTAAAAATTATTATCAAAGAAATGAATAAATTTATCATTTTGCATTTAACCTGAATCGTAGAATTTTTTTTTCCTATTTTTTCTTAACATTCCTACAATGATAACAAAGTCATCTCATTGACTTTTTTCTTGGATGTTAGTTAAACCCAAACCTCAAGGAAGGTATGTGTAATTTTTCATACGTTAGGGGTCTATCAGCAATTTAACATAACCTCATAGGGCCTAATTGTAATTTTCCCTTTTTATTTTTTGGGTTTAACATCCCATGCTATAATTATACCAAAATATGATTTTGAAATTGAAACCATACGATAGTGCAATTTTATGAATTAATGTCCTTCAAAAGAAAACAATCAATTTATTTTCATCAATTTGTTCGTTGTATAATAAAAATTATTATAAAGGCTTAATAGAATATTATTTTTCATGCCTTGCCACGTGATAATATATCTAATAAGGGATATTGTACTATTTACAATTCAAACATATGAGTAACGTATGGAAAACAATGTCAATTTTAAGATTTATATTATTTACTTGTGGTTGCTAACATCCACCTAAATAATTTACATCTTTATCTTCCTCTAATATAATTCTCCAATATATATAATTTCTATATCTAACCATTCCATTTGTTCTCCATGAATATCTCATATATTTATTACACGAGACATTTCTTTGACTTCCATGTACGGTTGTCAATGGATCAAATCGAATTAGAAGCTCAAATAGGATCTAAATTTACTAATTTCAATTTCGATTCTGATAAAAGTCCAAAGATTATTTGACCCGGTTTCAAAAATAAACAAACAAAGATGTCCTCCAATAAAGATGAAAAGAAAGTATGAATATAATTACTTAAAAATAATAATATTGCATTTATTATGCATTATATTTGTTCTTATGTACGATTGTACTATAATCATTGAAAATTTAAATAATATACAATAATAGAAAAAATGGACGCACTTTTAGATTAACCAACAATATGTATAATATAAGGGTAAATACATTTTGTAAAGACCATGAAAACAATTAAGCATTAAATATAATATTTCATTTAAAACTTAAACTATAAAGTACATACGAGAATATTATTTTAGAATACAGAAGAAATATTATTAAATATAGGTAAATTACGTCTTTACCGCTTGAGGTATGTCGTAATTATAAATTAATCCCTCTTGTTTCAAAAATTATAAATATCCCCCTGATGTATGTGTTAACTTAATAAAATTTACCCTTTATTAAGGTGAGACATAATTGCAAGTTGTATTTTTTATTAATTTAGATGAGATTCTGAAATGAGATTCATATGGTATTGAAAAATTCAGGTGTAAAAGTTATATACGAACTTAATTTTAATAAAAAAATAGTGGCGGTATCGGATTATGAATTATAATATCCGATGGTGGTTATGATAGTATAAAGCGAAATTATTTTTGTAAAGGTTAATGAAATAACAAAATTGATTGAGGGATTTTGTCAGTTTTGATAAGGTACATCTCTTCATGGCTTGATTGACTATTGTGGTCATAGAAAAATTATCTTTTGAATATATGTATTAATATTTACTAAAAGGTAACAAACATTGAGGAGATATCTATAATTTTCAAAATAAGAGGGATTGATTTGTAATTATACTACACCTCAAGAAATAGTAAATATAATTTATCCTTAAATATATATTATATATTTTTATGATACTCGAGAGTCTTTATACATACTATATATAAAGTTATTAAGTTACTGAAATTTGATTTTAAATATTTAACGAATCGAATTATTTGATTTCATATCCCATTCATTCATTTCATTTCGATTTATGAATACTTGTAAGCCAATCTAATCAATCGAATACTTTAATTGGTCAAAACTATTTTACTTTCATGTCTCTTCCACCCCATAAATGTTTTTCCAACTACAGCCCATTTATTTGGTGAACTCCAGTTACCATCTTTAATGCCAATGTTGTCAGTAATATAATTGACACAGTGAATTGGACCATTATATATATATATATATATATATATATATAGAGTAATGATTTAATACATATTAGTTACTTATTTTTAAAAAACATACAATAATTTAGATATTCTTCTGAAAAAAAAAGAAAAATTCACACAACAA
This sequence comes from Petrea volubilis, assembly GCA_026212405.1. Lineage (NCBI taxonomy): Eukaryota > Viridiplantae > Streptophyta > Magnoliopsida > Lamiales > Verbenaceae > Petrea > Petrea volubilis. Next base: position 38,928 of record JAOWBU010000116.1, read on the forward strand.
TATTGAATATGTAATTATCAAATAGTAAATATATATTTTTAATACAATCAACTCGAGAATGACGCTGGTTCAAACCCTCACCATTGAACTACAATTTCAGTGGCAAATAATAAATATTACTACATACGAAATATAATGAGAGGCTTGAAACAATCAATTCCGATGCGTTTTTCAGCAAAATCAATTATTCCTTAGTTAAATTTTATTTGGTTCGAACCCCCACTATTGGATTACAACTCCAGTGACAACTAATAAATATTACTACATACGAAATATAATGAGAGGCTTGTAGCAATCAATTTCGATGTGTTTTTAAGCAAAATCGATTAATCCTCAATAAAATTTTATTTACTATTCTGTTTTCAGACTTTATTTTCATTTTCTCTTTCCTAATTTTATAATTATATACTTTTACCCTATTTTTAATTATTTCCTTTCCACACTTGACAAAAACATAATGAATACATTAAATCTTTTCAAAACATATATGTTTATATAAAAAATTAATAAATATTTACAATTTTTATACTATTAAAAATTACATATACCCATGGACACTTTTGTCAACCACTCTTTTCCACTAGAGAGTTTTTGTACACAAGGTGTTTACTTCCACATTTAGATCAAATAATTGGGATTGTGCTATATACATACATATATATTTTGATATAATCATTTGAATTACCCATAGCTCAATTGAAAAAACACACAAACTCACCCAATCAAAAGGAGGAGGAGAAGATAGTTCAAACCCAATATCCCGTTAGTAAAAATTCAAACCTCGACAAACATACAAACTCATCCAATCGGGACGAGGGGAAGAAGATAATTTGAACTCAGTACCTCGATGGTGCTACACATCCAGTAACAAGATTATATTACATTTATATGTTAATAAATTTTTATATAAATAAATTAATAACGCGACACAAGAAAATTTTTTATTCGAACTTAATTTGACCGAACCCAACAAATCATTTCGTAAGTGTATTGCAATTGATAAGTAATTTGTCAATCTCCTTAAATTATCAATTATTTATAAAATATATATAAAATATTCATCATGTAATTAATACCGATTCGATCGAGTCGGATCTGAATTAGAATTACCAACAGTTCCGAACCCAAAAAATTTTCCTCATTCCATTTATTATATTTATATAATATACACACACTCCAAAAAATATTTAAAAAAAAGGCAAAAAAGACTAATAAAAGCATTTAAAATTCAAATTTTCAAATGCAAAACTCACCGTTCAAGTGTCTATATAATAATCACACGTACCCCTCTCTTTCTCTCACATTCCCATTCCTCCATTTTCTCCCCGTGAAACAGGGATAGTGAGAGCGAGAAAAAGAAAGAAAAAAAAAAAATCTTAGCGAGCCAACCTTGAATCTAATCGGAGGTTGGTTTTCGCTGATTATTGATAAATTTCTTGCTCTATCGATCGGCTATTTCTTCGTTTCGAGGTAATTTTTTGTTTTGTTCTGTGCTTGATTTTGGGTTATTCGTTGATTTTGATGTTATTTGTTGGTTTTTTAGTGAGTGAATGGGTTTAGGGATCCATTTTTGGTTGTTCTGAAGCTTGATGATGAGATCTGTAGTTGATCTGTGTGGATGGCATTTGTATTGCCGATTTGTTTAATGGATAGATGAGATTTGATATGGAGATAATGATTCATTTTTTAGTGTTTGATTTAGCTTTTATTAATGCAAGTTTGATTTTTTGGGTTATAAGGTAGATTTGTTTTCCCCCTCTGCGTGTGTGAGTGTGTGTTTTTGTTTGAGCAAAATATGGATCCTAGAGGGATTCATATTTCTTTGTAGAAAGAGGGTAATTGAAAATAATTCTTATGAATTTGAGCAAAATATGATTTTATTTTATTAATGTTGAATGTGCTATATACTTTCTTTTTTGATGAAATGATTGATTTTTTATCACGGACACACAATGTTTGTGTGATTTGCTTCTTGGTGTTGTAATTTTTACCTGTTAATTTTAGATCAATAATTCATTTGAGAATGTGTTGTTTATATTTCTCATTATATTATCAATTGATGTCCTATATGGATTTAATATTGGTCTTCTTGCAGTTCTAGAAAATGGCCGACGGTGAGGATATCCAGCCCCTCGTCTGCGATAATGGAACCGGAATGGTGAAGGTTAGTGTATATTGATAAATGTTCTATAAGGTTGTGTTTGGATTGATGGGTTTGAAGTTAAGGATTTCAAATTCATAATGACAAATCCATTGACCTTGTTGGATGAATTCATATTGCAACGGAGTTCAAATCCTTCATCTCCCATTTTGAGCTACTTGTTGAGTCATTGTGATTGATTTGAAATCCATCAAATTTGAAGTCATTTGAAATCCTTCTTTCATATCCAAATCCATCCATCCAAATGAAGCCCAAGTGCCTCTTAAGCGTAAAATTGTTTCGAAGTTAGTTGTGACCAAATGTCGTTTTTTGTTTTATGTTTAGGCTGGATTTGCTGGTGATGATGCTCCAAGGGCTGTTTTCCCAAGTATTGTTGGCCGGCCGAGGCACACGGGCGTCATGGTTGGAATGGGACAGAAGGATGCCTATGTGGGAGACGAAGCTCAATCCAAAAGAGGTATCTTGACCTTGAAATATCCCATCGAACACGGAATAGTTAGCAACTGGGATGATATGGAGAAGATTTGGCATCATACGTTTTACAATGAGCTTCGTGTTGCTCCTGAGGAGCATCCCATCCTTCTTACCGAGGCACCTCTCAACCCCAAGGCCAACAGGGAGAAAATGACCCAAATCATGTTCGAGACATTCAATTCTCCCGCAATGTATGTTGCTATTCAGGCCGTTCTGTCTCTTTACGCCAGCGGTCGTACTACAGGTGAGTTGGGAATTGGGATCTTATAACTTGGGTCAACTACATTGATCTCTTCTGTGATTATATGTAATTTCACGAACCTTTTCTGTTAGTTTCAGAATTACAAATGCCCCTGTTTGATCATTGATATTGAATCAAAATTGTGAAAATTGATTAATGAACTTGGATAATATCATCCGCACATGCAAGAACAATTTGGAGAGTTACTGTAATTTGATTGTAACATCATTGAACAATGTGAAGTGTCGATAAATGGGCCAAATGTAAGGTGGAAATGAATTTCAAGTGAGGGTATTTGCGTAATTGTATGCAATTATAGGGGAGGGTGTTGCAATTATTGTGGAATCTATCTCATCTGATTGTTGTTTCATTCATTTGATGTCTGAATAGCTAGTACATAATAGCCTATCGCTTTGTTCGTAAATAGGTATTGTGCTGGATTCTGGTGATGGTGTGAGTCACACCGTGCCAATTTACGAGGGATACTCACTGCCACATGCCATCCTCCGTTTGGACCTTGCTGGGCGTGACCTCACGGACTATCTCATGAAGATTCTCACCGAGAGAGGTTACATGTTCACTACATCTGCAGAGCGGGAAATTGTTCGTGACATGAAGGAGAAGCTGGCTTATATAGCTCTCGACTATGACCAGGAGCTCGAAACAGCCAAAACCAGTTCTGCTGTCGAGAAGAACTATGAGTTACCCGATGGACAAGTTATCACCATTGGGTCCGAGCGATTTCGTTGTCCGGAAGTACTCTTCCAACCTTCTTTCATCGGAATGGAAGCTGCTGGGATACATGAGACAACCTACAACTCCATCATGAAATGTGATGTTGATATCAGGAAGGATTTATATGGCAACATTGTCCTCAGTGGTGGTTCGACCATGTTCACTGGTATCGGTGATCGTATGAGCAAGGAAATCACCGCCTTGGCTCCTAGCAGCATGAAGATAAAGGTCGTTGCGCCACCGGAGAGGAAATACAGCGTCTGGATCGGAGGGTCCATTCTTGCTTCACTAAGCACCTTCCAACAGGTTATATTTCTATTTCTATCATTTCTGCTACGTTTGGTACTTGGATTTTTGCTGAAAAATACACTAAATGCTTAATTCATCGATCATTTCAATTCCATTCATCAAAATCCAAGGTCCAAACATAGGATTCGTTCTACAAAATTCACGACTATTAATTTGCTCATATGTGTTTGTTCACACCAAACAGATGTGGATTTCGAAAGGCGAATACGACGAGTCGGGTCCGTCGATTGTCCACAGGAAATGCTTCTAAGGTGCGGTTTACGCATTAATGTGATCAAGTTCCTCTTATTAATCCTTTAGTTGTATGTCTTTGTTGTCATGTTTCAAGGAGAAAATTCAATTTGGTTGAAGTGAAGAAGAGGTGGGATTGAAGTGATAAATACAATTATGTAAACATCATGTCTCACATGATGAGTGTGACAGGGTTTTTGTAGCTTGTAATATCTCCAATCTTGCACCTCTTCATTTCCAGAATTCATGTGTTTTTGTTGCCTACCTCAGGAACAATATCTGTTCTATTTGTTGTATGAGAAATTTTATTCTAAAACTAAAGTCTCTCGGAGTTGATAGTTTGGTCGATTACTTTTTTTTTAATATCTTTTTTAATAATACGCGCACACACCAATTGCATACGTACATTGCCAATATTCGAACACCTGACCTTACTTTCCACGGCTTCGAACACTCCACAATGCTTTCCATGTCTCTAAAAGTAGGGTACACGTCCATTAGGTAAAAAACCATGGACTGGTCAATTACTCTTTGGCATTCAAGATCTTCTAAAATGTTGGATCCTATACATTTTCAATCTTCATTTTCATTTCGAATGAAAAAAAAGGGGGCCGAAAATGGCATACAAATATAATTTTCAATCTAATCATGAGATCTACAGAGCCCATTGTCTTATATACGTATAATTTTCAATTTAATCCTGGGGTTCACAACTTTTTGCTATTATATTTAAATATTATTTTAATATAATTATCTAACATTTTTATACTAATCATTTTTATTTTAATATAATTATCTAACATTTTTATACTAATCATTTTTATTTTAATATAATTATCTAACATTTTTATACTTTTCATTTTTACACATAAACTAATACAACATCAAAAAATCACATCTTCTCAATGAAAATAGAAAATGAGAATGAAAATACAACCAATCGGAACCGGCTAAATTGTAATTGGATTCAAAAATTCAAGATGACTCCGGTCTTTATCAGATCACTCGATTTTAAATCGTATTTATCTTCTATTATAATGCATGGATATACGTTTTATATCTTTGTTGCATTAAACATTGAACAAGTTGTTCAATTATCACTTATATCATTAGTCAATTTTAGTTGAATTGACATTGAATTTAACATGCTCAATATTTCTCTTGTTTCGGGCAATAAATTCACTTACACAATTTTAGTCCGAATTTCACACTATTTACTAAACAAAGAACTGTGGCTTAATGACACATTAGGCTCACCTGTCGTGTCAATTGATACAAGTTTAAAATGTAATTACTCGATTTAGGGATAAAATGGGGAAAATGCTTTTATATACTCGGTGCCCAGTACTCAAGGGCGGCAATTAGAACATGTCTAACAATGGTTCCCACAATATGTTGACATATTTTCATTTACACCCCTCGATATTTGACGCACTAAGTTTATTTTTAAAGCGCATTTGGATGAATTTATTTGGAGAAAAAAACACTATTTTTTTTATAAAAAAACAATTCAGAACAAATAAATTGTGTTTAGATAATTTTTTTTAAAAAAATAGAAGTCGGAAAAAAAAAGACCAAAAAGAGTTTTTTTAAAAGTTACTCCATAATAACTTCAAATAAGAGCGCCTTTAGGTGAACTTTTTTTCAAGAAAAAAACATTTATTTTTTGCAAAGAGCACTTCAAGAAAAAAATTACGTATGGATGGACTTTTGAAAAAAAGCAAAAGCCCAAAAAAGCTTTTTTCAGAAACTATAGCTTCAATAAAAACACCTTATAAAGCACTTTTAATTATTGTATTCAGAAACAAAACTACTTGACGTTAAAAAAAAAACTTTACTATAAAAATACAATTCGAGAAGCATTTTTTTTAAAGTCCATCCAAACAGACCCTAAAAACACCTTTCAGAGCACTTATAATTACAAGTATCCAAACGTTACAGAAGTACTTTCTTTTTAAGCACATCCAAACATACCCTTAATTATTTTCTGTTCAATGGTTACTGGTTCAAGTTCAATGCTGCTCAAGCTACATAGGGATAGGCATATAAGCTTTCTTTTATAACAAAACTAATGGCGGCACATATATCAGTGTGCGAAACCAATCAATCACACCTAGCAAAAAACATACTTAAAGAGAAATTGCAATGTCCCTTAATCACTAATACAACCGAAGAAAAAGACAACCATTGAGTACAGGACCCACTATATTGCTAAGTGGTTTCCGATTTCGAGCATCAAACTTTGTACCTATTTTTCTTCGTCATCGCCCGTCTCAACAGCCATCACAACCACCGGTCATTGAGCGCAAGGCCGAGCATGGTGCCTAATTTTGTTATACTCTCTGCTTTTCTTGCTTCATTAGTTGCATGAACTCGCCAAACACTGAGAAAATAATTCAATCAGCATGAGCTTATAGACATATCAGAGCCCGTTTGGACGGCTTTGTTTTTTAAAGAGAAACACTTATTTTTTGGTTAAAAAGCACTAGTGAAAAAAAAAAATATATGTTTGGATGGGTTTTCCAGAAAAAGCAAAAACCAGAATGTGGTTTTTTTCAAAAGCTATCTAGAGTAGCTTCAAATAAAAGCACATTTTAAAGTACTTTTAACTATTGCATCCAAATGTAAAATTGTATCGCTTAAAAAGAAAGCTTCACTAAAAAAACCACGGCTCAAGAAAGATATTTTTTTTTCAAACTTCCTAGATCAAAAAGAAAGGTAATAACTGCAGCCGATAACATTCACTCTGACTTCCACAGTTTAGCAATCAACCCATCAAATATATATATATGTGAGAGAGAGAGAGAGAGAGATTAAAACCATACCAGGATCAGAGTCATGGGGTCCAGGGGAAGCTTCAGGATGGTATTGAAGTGACATGAGCTTTTGTTGAGGGAATGCAAGCCCTGCGCAGCTTCCATCGTTGAGATTGGTGTGAGTTACCTCTACACCCTCGGGAAGTGATTCCGGGTCGACGGCATAATTATGATTCTGAAAAATTTAAGCGAATTTAGAAGGCAAAATTAGCAGTAAACTCTAAGCCCTGAAAAGGATAACATGAAATGACGAAAGCGATACAAGGAACATAGATTGCAAATTCTAAAATTAATCTCATTAGCCTTCTAAAACAAAGCAATGAGCTTTGAGTTGGGTATCATTCAGCATACTTTTATATACCACATAAAGATTAAGAGAGAACGATTACAAACCTGAGCACTGATCTCAACGCTGCCGTTTCTAATATTACGTACGGGATGATTTCCTCCGTGGTGACCAAATTTCATCTTGAAGGTTTTACCCCCTAGTGCTTGACCGAGCAATTGGTGACCCATGCAGATGCCAAAAACGGGAACTTTTCCGATTATTTCCTTCACGGTTTCAACAGCATAAGGAACTGCTGATGGGTCTCCCGGGCCATTACTGAAAAGTACACCATCCGGTTTCATCTTCAGGGTTTCAGACGCAGGCCATGTTGAAGGAACCACAGTGATTTTACAGCCATAGGACGCCAGGCGCTGGAGTATATTGTGCTTGATGCCAAAATCATACGCAACAACCTTCACGCCCAAATAAAGGATAATCTTCTCTAAGTAAGCAAGAATTTGTCATTAGAGTAAATAGTAATGAACGTGTGATACTAACATGAAAGGTCTCTTCATTTCTTCCTTTGAAGTTAAAATCCCATTCTGAATCTGCTCTATCAACCCATTCATAAGGAGCCTTACAGGAGACACCACTTATCAAGTCCACACCTGTACAGTCGTATCATAGAGCCAGTCATATTCTATCTTGCCGTAGCGATCCAATTTGTCTATAAACATTTTGTAGGTAGAGTATAATTACCGACTATATTCCAAGTTCGAGAGATGTTCAAAAGTTCGTCATCAGTTTTAGATTCTTCCGTACTCAACACACCGATAAGACTTCCGTCTTGTCTTAATCTACGGGTAATGGCACGAGTGTCGACGTCATCTGCAGCACAGCAGAACAAGAAAATCAGAAACAACCTAATGGCGCTCGATGCCCGTCATTTGAAGATATGAAATCACAACTCACATATTCCCATAATGTTCCTTGATGCCAAATAATCTCCAAGTGTTTCTTTGCATCTCCAATTTGAGGTGCTGCAGCACATTAATTAATAAATACACAAGATAAAAAAATGTGAGGTAGAAGCGATAAGAACAGACGCCCATGGTTAGGAAAACACAAGAACGGGAAAAAAAGAAGTTTAAAAGTGAAAAAAGTTAAAACTCAAAGTCTCAAAAGGGATGACCTAATACTCAAGCTTCGGATAACCAATCCAGCTAGAAAGCATTGCCTTGATTCTTCATCATCTGCCAAGAAAAGCATGATAAATCAGATTCCTTCTCAATACACACACACACACATACATACATATATTATGGGCTTTTAAAATATAGTTTGTCAATACAAAACAAGCAAACGACCTACCAAAATTAACACCGGTGTTGCCAATGTGTGGGTTAGTCATCAGGACAAATTGGCCAGCATAACTAGGATCTGTAAGGATCTCTTGGTACCTGCAATGCCAGGGACGCAAATCTGATTGTAAACCGCATAGTTTTGATAGATAGAAGCAAAATTTTATTCCAATTTCCACAAACACTTTATTCCTCAAGCATACCCTTATCCTAGGGCCTTGGCCTTTTCTGAATTTTCTTTCCAATAAATGCATTTCAAAGGTGAAGGTGATGAGGCAGAGAGTCTTATCTGATCAAAATGATCAATGACACATCATTCTACATCACTGGACTATGCTTTTTCGTTTACAAACCGATTAACATTTTGCAAGGATACTCCTTTCATCTTCACTCTCCATTATCAGTTGTGAGGGTTCATGAATCGAGTGCCCAAAATGGAAAACACACAACTGCACGCACGCATAGGGGTTTAAACAAATTGAATCGAACCGATCAAAGTACTGTTCAAACTTGATTTCAATTTCTTATCAAGTTTGAAATCTTGTTTGAGCTTGGTTTCATTATTAAATGAGTCATACTCCGTAGCTACGGCTAATTCGAAATAAGACACATAATAGGTCTAGGAGACAAATCAATAGGAAATGCTATTTGCGTCGTACGAATCAGAAATCACTTCAATGAAATGAAAGAGTTTCACAGGAATTGTCTTGATCATCGGATATCATTAGAACGAAATAGGAAGAAGTGTTATCGAATGATTTTCTGCAACGAGCTCTAATGGAGCTGAGCAGAGCCGAGCTGAGTCGAGTAATTTGAAGTTTTACATATAGATTACCATATTTTAACAAATCGAGTTGAGCTCGAGCCGAGTTTCAAGTTTTTATAGAACTGAAAAATGTGTTCAAGCTTGACTTGTCATGCTTAATGAAACAAGCTCAAACGAACATTTTATCACCGATATCAAGACGAGTATCTAATAGTTTGATTCGTTTTTCAACCCTACACACACACAAAGGAGGAATAGATACAAAATCAACAAAAAAATAAACAAACAAACAAATTACCCTGTTAATGAAGTATTGAAAACCACTTCACCAACTTGGGTTCCAGTGGCACCAAAAGACTTCGCCCGCCAAACAGAACCATCTTCAAGCACCAGCCTTGCATCAGCCACCTTCCATGGCCTTTCCACCAATACTAAAACCAAAATTTTCCCATTAAAAATTTGAAAAAAAAAAAAAAAAACCCATATCAAAAAATTCAACTCTGAGAATGTTTCGAACCCCAATACACACGTCTCTACATGCATGCGTGTAAATTCACATACCAGTGGGTGAATTGTCGGGCGCGGAGAACGAAACGGAGTGGCAATTGACGGTAAAGAGCCGAACTTTCGGTGAATTCGGTCTGAAAATCCCTGGGAAATGAGTGGGCGCTAACCCCAAAGCAGACTCCATGGAAATTGCAGCGGACACTAGGGTTTAGGCCTTCCGCGGCGGAGATAAGCTCCGGCAAGGAGGTGGGGCGGCGGCGGCTCGCGATTGTGAGTATGAGTGTGGAGTTTAGGTTTGGTAAATGATAAATGTTACTATCGAAATATGTTAGAACATTTTTTTAATTATTATTATAAATTACACTATTTAACATTAAAAAAGACATAAATAGAAATTATAGTGTATACATTGCTTTAATTTATTTAAAAGTTCTCACTACGTGCTGTGAAAAATATTTAAAACATAATAGTTACTTTAAATTGATATCTATTGTCAACTGAATGAATTAGTTAACAAATATTACCGCTCTATTAATTAGTGATTAAACAAGTAAAGTCAAGTCTAACACTTTCGCCTTTTTTGCAAGTTCGAGCTCAATGAGCTAGGAACATTAAGCTTGAGCTCAACTCATTTTGCTTGAGTTTATTAATAAATTATAGCTCGGATTTGAGTTCGAATTCAGATTAATAAAAATTTCAATTATTATATTAGGTACGAAATGCAGAGTTGAGCTCGAACCCGAATTCAACATTCAGTATATTATTTATAATCATATATAATATAAAAATAAATATAAAAACAAAGTTTCCTAACTGGCCTTCAAATTTACAAACAATAATTAATTGGTTCTAGTCCAACTTGAACTTTATATGAGCCCGGATTCTTCAAAACTCGGGCTCGAACTATTGTTGAACCAACTCATCAAACGTGCGAGCATACTTGATTCGTTTCGGATTCTTCAATCTCATACTCAAACCTGTGTTGGACCAACTTGTCAAACTTACAAGCATGCTTGGTTCGTTTTTATCCCTTGCGTTCGTTACCTATTTTTGTTAAGATTTTTTCCATCATCAATTATAACATTTAAAATATTCATATCTTTTCTATAATTTATGCCCTATTTTAAATTTTAAAATATTAAAATATTTAATTTGGAGGGTATTGACCGACTTAACTTGTCATGTTTAGTGTACTTATATTTTG